>WJFA01003385.1:0-13025 GCA_009870155.1 Pseudobourletiella spinata | reverse complement strand
TGTGCGCCATTGGCATGTGGGAAGTGTCCCTTGTGAGTCAGATAGAGGAGGAAGTGGAATTGGGAAACTCTGCGGTTTGGCTCCGAATGCCATGCGTAGTTCTATGCGTTACTGTTAATAAACCAAATTTCATTAATTTCAAGGATTCAACGGTGGGTCGGGGTGCAGTGGAGCGGGAGAGTAACTACAAACTCCGTGAAGTTCTCTCAAACATAAATTCAAACAGCGATGAACAGAATCAAACAACTTATTTACGCAAGCATTAACAAACCAAATGTAGAATAAAAAAACTAATGCTTCAAAGGCTTTGAGCTTGTCGGAGGGAAGGGGGAATATGATTGTCTTTTTTTGTTTTTTTTTATTGTTGAGAGACACACTGAACCTCGTTTATTTGGAGACACGAGTAGATCGTCCGCAGACTGCGTCACGCCCGTGGGATCATACGGGGAAAAGTTAAGAAGGTTAGTGAAGCCGGCCAAAGCAAGGGCCTGGATATTTGCGGACTGGAGGGCTCCGGCTATGGTCACCCAGTGCTCGCACTGGGCTGGCTCTCCGAACAGCCGCTTCCGCCCCAATTCCACTTGCGTATCCCATCTGCACAAGAAATCACACGCAGAGACTTGAGGTCAAACTACTATCATCTACGAGGGGTAAGAGGGAGCGGGAGGTGGGGATGAGCTGGAAGAGAGGAGATCATTATCGTGCGGTCTGGTCTGCACTGATAAGAAGCTCGGAGCATTAACTGTTGCTATCTTCGTTCCAGCATATTTTTATTATTATTTCTATTATTATTATTATTATTATTATTATAAAACTATCAAAGTGTTAGAGTTGATATACAGGATGGAAAAAAATACTTCGAGAAAGCGAGGATCATTTCAGAGTCGTCTCCCTCCTCCCCCCAAAAAAATACTTATCACCTCCACCTCCGTGTCAACGAGTTTCAAAGCAGAGTCAGCTCTCTACGAGTGGTGCGCAGGGAAGGCTGTCGCACACTAATCGCAATCATGATCAGCATCTACTGACTACATTCGGAGTTCAGCGGGCGAGAACTATACTACTACTAGTAGGTCAACTCAAGCTATGTCGGCTTGAAATGCAAAACAAAATCCCACGCGGTTACTAATATAATATAGATACGGGCCACAATCTGCTCTTACCACTGTTCTGGCCCGGTCCCTTCCCGCCTTTCCTAAATCCAAAGATTACCATTATCGTACAGATCGAGCGTACCCAATCTGCGTCTCATTCTCAAAATAAAACTGTACATATATATATATATATATATAGGATATGTATAAATATATATCCGCTATCCTGAGCTTTGGCATTTTTTAAAAATACTTCTTGTCTCATTATGGCTACAGCGCTCAAATTTGTGGTTAAATTCCCACAGGACCATCGTACTCTAAAGAACGGAGATAATATTTCATATTTACAACGATATACTTACTGAGCTGGGCCGGTTGAGAGAGGGTTCGAGAACGAGACGGTATGGGGCAACCTCAAGGGACGCATCGGGATCTCATCGCCGTCTTCATTTCTGGAGGCCCTGTGACAGCCATGAAAATTATAGAACAACTAATGAGTCCAAGGGATTGCATGTTGCATGTGCCCGCTTTCATCCCGCACGCATGATAACTCACCGTTCGTTGATGAAAGTTGAATTCAATTTTTCTGAGCCAACATGATTTTCTCCCCGCAGAACAACCTGAGAGGGTCAGAAGACAAATAGATTTTTTTTCGTACCATGACATCAATAAAGGAGTTGTTGGGACGTGCCGGTGGGCATTTTTACCTTCGGGGATGTTGCGGGTTTCATGTGTGTTCTCGGGAAGGGTCCATTCCGTCGTCTCATGGATGACCACATGCTGCCGAAGAGAGAGTGATTTCGCTGCGCAGGAGGACACAGTAATAATTACACATTCAGCCAAATTTCCATGTACCATCGATAATACGCTACAGTAACCCCCTTGAGCCTTTTGTTATTAATTCCTCTAAACTCTAAAAGATTCGGAACTTACGCGATGCATGGGTTCCGGATCATCGTTAATGAGCTCTTCCAAATTCCCTGAAATGGCCCGCTTCAGCTCCGGTCCCGCGTCGTGCAGTGTGCGCAAACCAGCCTTTAATATCGTTTCCAGGAAACAAACATCATGAGCATCCCAATTTTCCACCACTTCCGACCACGGTGACCCCGAAGAAGAGCACAAGACTCACCTGCAATGTCACCGTATTCTGTGTCTCCTTATCCCCCTGCTCCTTCATGAGCTGCTCCTTCCGCTTCTTGAAGCGGCGGAAGTAGTCCTGAATGAGGAAAGTAGCGTAGAACTTCCCCACGGTCACCTCATCGTCAACTGAACGAAGGAAACAAAGAGAACAATTAAATCCTCTCCATCCTCCCACACTGATCCCCACATAATTGATGATTATATGATCGTCAACTGACTCCCGGGAGGTGGAACAACTTGATTGAGCAGGGCTGGACTCGTTCTCTTCCAAATCTTCTTGATGACGGCTCTCAGCTCCGCATTCGCCTCATCAATGTTCCCCTCCGTTTTGATCCGGAGGGACGTCCGGACGACGGCAAATAGCGTCGCATTGAACATCACCGTCCCATCACTGTTCAGTGGCATGTTCATAGATACGAGCCTCTGGAAAGCACGGGGCAGAGTCAGTCATGGCCCAATTCCAATGGAGATGAGGGACTCCTGCCCCTTCATACAAATACAAACGCACACACACACACACACACACACACACACATACACACACACACACTCACCTTGCAGGCCACTCGGTGCGGGCAGAGTTTCCCGAAACCCAGGGGAGGGGATATCTTGCGAAGTAGCGTGACGACGTCCAAGTGTTTTATCCTACCTTTCGCATCCGGATCATACTCCGACCACAGTCGGATGAATTCGTCCAAATGATGAGGACCCAGGATGGACCAATCCCGGGTCAGGTAATCAAAGTTGTCCATGATGACGGCTACGAAAAGGTTGATAATCTGGACAGGGAGATATGAGGATGAACATTGATGTTCATTGAACACTGTATTGGAACCTCCCACCAACAGACAAAAGAACCATCATCAACGAGATCCATCATATGGGTTCGACTTACGAGAAATGAGCAGAGGACGTAGAAGGATATGAAGTAGGGGAAGGCAATGTCATTCCCACAGCTTGTCGTTTCCGTATCATTGGCGGCCGGGCCCGGGGACACCTTGATCCCATCCTCCGTCACCACGTCCTCGCACACCACATTCTTACTAGCAATGCACGACATCATAATGTCCTGCCACGCTTCACCTGAAACCACACACATGTATGAATTTCCTACTTGGTGAATCCAGAAATGCTCCTTGAGGTCCTCCCATATCCCCTCAACCGGAAAATATGCTTCCCGCAGCAGGCTCCGAGACCCTACCCCCACCCTTTCCAATAACCCGCTCAATCTCCTCACGCACTCCCGGAGTAAAATCCCCTTACCTGTTGCTGATCGGAAGAGGACGAGGACAGCCTGAGGAAATGTCTGAAAGTTGTTGTTACGGTGAATTTCCGTCTCTGAATTCAGTTTGATCTTCCCAAAGACCTGGATGGGAGAGGAGGACGGGCATGAATGACAAATGCACTGAGAGGTTTCTCTGTTCAAGCCCGAGAGGAAGAGAAACATATTCCGAACATATCCTCACCTGCATCCCAATGACGGCGTAAATGAAGAAGAGCATGACGATGAGAAGGGCGACATAAGGCAAGGCTTGAAAGGATTTCACAAACGTCCATAGCAGTGTGCGAATGCCCTCCCCCCGACTCAGTAACTTTACCAGTCGCATCACTCGGAAGAGGCGGAAAAAGTTGATTGAGATTAGATTCTTCCCTGAGGGCTAGAAAAAGGAGGCAATGCATCATAACAATCTTAATAATATACCCCTCACCCCCCAGAATATTTCTGGGCTGAATCGGACGGACGAGCCGGGTTGTGTCCTACTATAAATACTACAGCCCACAAATGCAACGCTTTCGAAGAGAAAGAGAGCAAGAACTCACGTTCACTTCCGAGTAAACAATGTCGATGAAGCTTCCCAGGACGATTATGAAGTCAAACACGTTCCAAGCATCTCCGAAATAATTCTGCCATCATAAAAATGAGCCACATTACAACATGGACGGCTCCGAACACATCAACTTCTACAGAGAGAGAGAGAGAGAGAGAGAGTCAAATGGCTCTACTCAAGTCCTCCAGAATCCCACTTGCATACACAAGTACCCGGGTAAAGGCTCACTAACAGTGACGATGATGCGCCACGGGGGGTGTAAAAACTAATGAAACTGTCCTCCTCAAAAGTATTATAGCAGCAGCAATAGTAGTAGTAGTAGTAGTAATAATAATAACAGTAGTAGTAGTAGTAGTGGCCGTAGCAGAAGCCACGCCAACAACGACTGCTCCTGGCTGCATCAACTCAAAATCTTGAACATATGCAACATACATATGTGGACTGAAGAAGACCTTTTTCCGACTTCCCGACGGAGGACTCACCTTGAAGCGAAAGGCGGCGAGCTTGAGTACAAATTCGAGGGCGAAGACGGCAGTGAAAATCATGTTCATTATGTCCAGGGCTTTTGTGTACATATCCGGCTGCTTATGGAACTTCATGGCCAACGTGATGGTGTTGATGAGGATGAGGACGAAGATGACGTACTCGAACGGCTGTGACGTGACTAACCACCACACTTTGTACTGCAATCGATTCTTCGGAATGTACCGACGCACGGGCTTGGCTTTCAAAGCGAATTCTATGCAGTTTCGCTGGAGACACCACGCAAACACACATTAAAGCCCATATATCAGTTCCCCTCGAGGGACTTATTCTATCCTCCAAGAAAGTCCCATCATGGTAGCCCCTGGATACCCACCATCAAAAGGAAGTGAGGGGGAGCTGACTGAGAGAGTCACCCTGGCGAAACAGGTCGGCATCACAGCCGCATCTCACCGCCATCATTCCCTCAAGCATCTCTATGCCAGCCCCTCGCACGCCCCCTCCTTCAGTGGGCAATCGGAAGGAGCATAGGAGCCATCATGAGACCCCCATTATACGCCATTAGTAATGAACGTGGGAAAATGAGTGGACCATAGCCCATACCTGATTCTTGTCCAATTCACAATTCTTGTACTCCTGCTCACCCTCATTCTGAAATGTGACGATGACGAAACCGACAAAGATATTTACCATGAAGAAGGCAATGATAATTATGTATATGATATAGTAGACGGCGACGAAGGGGCGGTAATTGTGCTTTGGTCCCTGTTCCTCCGCGTGTGAGTCAATGGAAAAATATAACATTCTATACGGGGTGTGACAGAGGTTAAACAGAGTCATGAGTTCGGATCAACATTTAGCACAATAAAAATAATATACACATATATGTGTCAATCCGCTTACTGAGGCCACCCTTCGAACGTGGATACGGCAAATAGCGTCAGCATGGCCTTCCCCACTGTGTCAAAGTTAAATTTATTGTTGTTGAACTCTCTATTCTCCCGCACGGGACGGTAGAGATCACCATTTTTGTAGGTAATGAAACTCCCTCTGAAATACAAGACAGGCATCATTATGAAATTACTCCGTCAGAGTGGAAGGGTAAAACCCCACCATCCCGAGGTTACATCCTCGCAGAACCCCATTCAGATACGGGAATGGATTCCCACGAGGAGCTTCAATACTGCACACTTACTGGCACTCCGCCTTCGTCAACTTCGATGGATCAGTACAGGACCACATCTTTCCCTGTGAACAATGAGCAGTCATTTTATAACTCGAAGGCACACCGCACCACATCCCAAGTTTCAACTCCCCGCTCTCATAAAAGATTCAAATGCAATTCCCGCGGAGACAGACATTCCCCTTCAAAGAGAGAAAAACGAATTCACATCAAAGTGTGTGTGTGTGTGAACCTACTTTGAAGAGCTGAACACCGATAACTGCGAACATGAATTGGAGAAGGCACGTGACCAGGACGATGTTTCCGATCGTCTTCACAGCTACAATCACGCACTGAACCACATGCTGGAGGGGAAAATGAAAATACATATGTTTCATTAGTATTATTATTGCCATTACTACTCTTTAATATTATCAAACCCAATTAAGCTTCCGTCACCGAAAAGCGTACCATCATTAACATCATCATCATCATCATCATCATCATCATCATCCCTCAGCCATCAAAGCTTATGGAAGCCAAGGTCAACTACCACTACATATGAAACGCCATTGTATATATATGCTGCATAATATATACCTTCAATCCTTTGGCACGATTGATGGCACGGAGAGGTCTGAGCACTCGGAGGACACGGAGGATTTTCACCACTGAAATGGCTCCGGAGCTACACAGCGACAGAGACAGAGAGATGGAGAGAGGGACACAAAGAAACAAGAGACTTCCATGAGTCACCACAATCCCATTCCCTCATGTCATACGATTAACCATATACTCATCATCATCATCATCATCATCATCATTATCACATTTTACACACTATCACTAGGGTCAAGGGTAAGTTTCATAGGTTAGTATAGTTCTTGTGATCATCTCACAGCCAAACTCCACACACTACCACACCATTTGGATAGCCATCGCGTAGTGCACTCCAAAAACCTGCGCATGCTCAAAGCACCACTGCCAAAAGTCATGCTGTACATAGGCTCCCGTTCCTCCCCAACCCAGCGCCGTTCCCATTCCCCAATTAACCAAATTATCTTCACGACAGCCCTTGTCACCCGCAAGGGTGAAAACACACGTCCCAGCCAAAGAGCTGGGTCTCTGCAGGCTTATGCCTCAGTCAGTCTTTGAGTATATATAAATACATATATACATATATATATATATATATGTGTGTATATACATGTATACATGTGTTTGTGGGCAAGCACCACCTTGTGTCTACTAATTTCGTTAGCTGAATTAATGAGAAACTCGCATGTGAGATCTAAATTTTTACTCACTCTCCCGTGCGGACAACATGCAAAAGTAGTAGCAGGAGCAGGAGTGTAGCAGCTGGGCCCGAACCCCCTACAGATTAGCAGATTTTATTAGACCCACACGGCAGTTCAACTCGTATACAACTGGGAAGGACAACAACAGTAGAGACCTAGAATGCCGGCCAGAGAGACAGAGAGAGAGAGAGAGAGGGGGCTTCCACCTATGCTACCTCCTACACGGAAGGACCAACTCCATCATACCTATATATGTACACACACACACTCACACACACACACACACACACCCTCCCCTCCCTTCTCAACCCATGAACCCTGAGATTCACAGTGCTAATTCAATTGTTACTGCTCTATAATGTGTCTTCGCGGAGGATGCTGGGAGATAATAATTTATGGACGGCTCGTAGACGTTAACAGGTCTCAAGGGGGAGCACATATCCAGCGGTCCTCCCCCTCCACTCATCTTCCCCCAAACAATCGAAGGATCCACCACCACCGACGACTTCCACCCCCCAAAAGCATCATATTAGCCCGACGTCGGTCCTTACTTGGACTACCCACCCGAAACCAGCCTCATACACAGGGCACGGGCGGAATGAAAGCAGCACAACGAATTTGAACGACATCGACGACTGCATATACATATATATATATATATGCATACATATAATTATATGCATACGTGGTGAAGGAAAGGGCGGGGCGGGGACAGAGAGTTAACATCATACAGATTCTAGCTCATACAAGTAATAGGGTACAGTACAGAGGCGTAGCGGTGACGACGGCGACGGCGACGACGACGACGACGATGATATACGGGCGGACACATTGAAATTACAAGGAAATCACATGTGGAGATACACTTTTTACGGGATAGGTACTGGGAAGGGGTACTGCGGTCCTGGTTCGGGACGAATGGGGTTTCGTGAAACAGGCTTACGAAAAATGGCTTACAAATCATGAGATCGGGTGCGGACGAAGCTATGACAGGATTTGGTATTCTTTCTCAATGCACCTCCTAGGCACGACTCATAGAGAAGCTCAATGAAACTTCTGGAACATCAGACGAGACAAGGAGAAGAACGAGAACACGTGTATGTATAGACATATACTCATCTATATACATCAGTCAAACGCACTCACCCCCCAATCTTTCACAGAAACGTCCCATAATCATATTAATAGTCATTCTCTGTACAAGAGATCACATGACATGTGCATTGTCTACTGAAAGAGCGAGAGGGAAGCTATCCTATCTAATGCCCACCAACCTTCACTATAAATTCTCTTCTTCTTAAAATATAAATATATTCACACATAAAGTCCCCCCTCACGTAATTACTGACAGAGAGAGAGAGAGAGAGAGAGACAGAAAAACCGTGCATCACGTATCATCATTATATCATCATTATCATCATACAATCGTGAGAATTATCAGTTCAAAATTATTATCATTCTCATCAAACAAACCCCCCGAAATTTACGACGGAGCCAAAGAGAATGGATTCAAACAAAACTTGTGGTAATAAAAACTGGGGGGGGGGAAGAAAACTCTATGCACATGCACTATATGTAGGTTGAGGGGAAGTGCTGCTAGACGCTCTCCCCCCGACCTTCATTCACCATCATCAGGAGTAAATCACCAAGTAATAGTTTCTACGTGAGAGAATTCTTTCAAAGAGATAAATAGAGAGGAAGGAGGGAGAGAGAGAGAGAGAGAGAAATAGAGAGATAGAGAGCATGGTGAAACCTGAAATAGAAGGAAATGAGAGAGACGCAGACGACGAGCAAGTCGAGGAGGTTGAAGGCGGATCGACAAAAGGCTCCCTTGTGGAGGACAAATCCAAAGGAGATCATCTTGAGACAAATCTCGACGGTGAAAACGGTCGTGAAGAAAATATCAAACTTGTTCAAAATCTGAAAAGATTATCATTTTCATCATCAACAACATTGACATGTGAGCACAGTCCGTGTCCGAATCCTTTCACTGACTCAGTGAGGCTGCCTGAGAGCTCGAGCATAGCACTCCACTATCCGGTACTGTTCCTCCCCTTTCCATTGGGGCTGTAAGATCGCTCCCATTTAATCCGCCCCCTCATATCCATTTACCCACGCTAATGCCCACAAGAGCAGATGCAAGCAAGACACATCCACCCCAGGAATACTCTCAGTCTGGCCCTGTTTCTGTGTATGTGGACGTACGTGTCAAAGGGAAAAAAATTACCAAATTCCGCTCTGACTTCTCATACAGCGGATCTTCGGCTGCCAACATAGCGGAGGATATGAGGATGCAGCAGAGAATGACATTTCCAAATATATTATGATTAATCAACCAGTAGCAGAACACCCGGAACCTGAAAATATATAGAAGTCTCCGTCGTAAATGTGTACATTTTCCCCCATTCCTCATACGGAGGGGCCGGAAGCCGAGGAAAAGTGTCTGGCACGTGCCTGTTCGTACTGGAGAAGATAAAAAAACTGCTGGCTTTCGGCATGGGCTTCTGCTTCTTTGGAACTTCGGATAATCTCCTCGGCCTTGCCGTTGGCTTCATCTCATCCTCCTCAAATTCCGCGTCCTCCTCTTCCTCTTCTGGGGATGGATGCGGGCGGGAGAGGGGCAGCGAAAGATGGAGAGAAAATAAACCGTTTTGAGTTGGACAGTGTAGAATATAGGCAAATGATCATTTCATCATTCCCATCTGTCTAACTAAAAGGCATACACGTATACACAGGATTTTGTACTTTACCTTCAGTATCCTTGCTTTCTCCGAACCCGTCACCACCCATCTCATAGCCCGTCTCCCCTTCCAACTCCTCCTCACTCTCATTCCTATTACGCACACAACATATATGGCTCAGCCCAAATCCCTTTAACTTTCACCTTGTCAACTACACCCCCTGTGCTGGAGTGATACAATCAAATTACTCACACGTCATCCGTGTTATTCTGATATTCATCTTCACCATGCTCGTCTTCTTCCGTGCCTTGAATCTCTGCCAGACTTCCGTCTTTACCCTCCGAGCCCTCTCCTTCGCCCTGTAAAGAGCCCGAAAGCCCAACTTGTAATAATCTCTATAAGCAGTATACCATCGTCATCGCGTATCTACACACTACACACATACACACACACACACTCACACAAATGTTCAAATTAACTCCCATGCAGACACAGTTAAACGCTAACACACACACACACACAGACACACATACACACACACACACACACACACACACACACACACACACACACAAATTCACAAATGCACTACTGCATACCCACACCCAAATACACTCCTGCACACGCACAAACTTACACACAAAGTCACACTATCGCACACACACGAATCCACACGTACGGAAATTTATGTACACCCAAAATCACGCTGTTAGACATTCGCAAATGCATGCAGGAAAAATGTGCACCCGCAAACACTCGGTTTTCCCCGCAACCACTTGAAAAGTTTAGCACAGAGGGGCTTGGAGATGCTGTCGTGTACAAAGGCCATACCTCTTCCCCTCCTTCTTCTTCCTTCTCGATGGCTGTCAAAGACTCTGCATCTGCCAAGTTGTCCACCGCAATGGCCAAGAAAACGTTGAGGAGAATGTCTGTAGGAATGGAGGAATAAACTCTTGTCAAATCTGTCTCCACCCAAAAGAAAAAAAAGGATATAGGAAAAGCAACTACAAGTGTCCCCGTACGGGAACGCACACTACCGCAGAGGTACTCGGGAGGGAGTTGTGCAGGGAAGGAGGCCAAGTGGAATCGGGTTAAGAGGCGAGAGAGGAAATGTCAAGGATGACCATATGCTTACAGTTGCCGCAGATGAAAAGGATTATGAAGTATATGCAGGCGAGNGCAGGCGAGAATTCCGATGGAAGCCACACCGCCGTAAGCCCGGATCCCCGTGTACATTACCTCGTTCCAGTCCTCACCGGTCAGAATCTATAATTCCCCCCCCCCATCGCGCCCCACAGAGTAAGACAAAAAGACAAAGACGGGTGAGAAACTTAGCATGGTAGCAGAACGCACGAGCGGGATCCAACTATTTGGCCATTAATGTCATCGCGACGGAATGAGGAGCAGGAGCAGTAGTACTTTGGGTAGCGGTAGGAGTCACACCACTAGAGTACAAGACATGGCAGAGAGACTCGGGCAAAAACCTTTTGGATGGACTCCAGCAATTAGATTCCCTCATGCGAAGTCGTTATAATGCCCTCATACCATAACCGTGAGTCCATCCCTTCATGGGATGAATCCACAGATCCTTATTATCATAGCTAAAGACCCAGATATCCTCCTCCTTTCTGCAAGTGACAACTCGGCATGAGGAAAATTCATCGCCCACCTTTTCCCTCATTCGTGCCTTACTACGACCTCCTCCTACTACTACTATGACTTAACACTCCTGTTGGCCGCCATGAAATTTCATCCTGAAGCCATGACGAAACGATAGCAAAAACAAAATAAAATCCACGGCCACACATACCTGAAACACAGTGAGGAGACTCTGCCAAAAAGTGTCAAAGTTTGTCCTCGGCTTGTCCTCGCTGCTCTCAAAATTGAATTTCCCCCCAAAAACTTGCATCCCCAGCAGTGCGAAGATGACTATGAAGAGGAAGAGGAGGAGCAGGAGGGAGGCGATGGCCTGGATGGAATTAAGGAGGGAGGCGACCAGATTGGACAGAGATCGCCAGTATCTGTGGAGGGAACCATGGAGAAATCCTCATTAACTTCTTCCAAGCCAAGAGATAGGCCCCATTAACATCCCCTTGGATCATCATCAAAACCGTCATATAATCATCATATCATGTCCTCCACATTACTTGGTCACTTTGAAGACACGGAGGAGACGAACACAGCGGAGCACAGAGAGCCCCAACGGTGGAATTGCCCCCATGTTCGTGAGTACCATTTCCAAAATACTGCTGATCACCACGAAGCAGTCAAACCGGTTGAAGAGGGAGACAAAGTATCCCTAGTACACACAGAACAAAAACAAACAGAGGCTGGGATTAAGGACAACCCTGGATCCCCCAAGTCTTCCATCCCAATATCCCTTCCATGAACAGTCCAAATCACCTGAAACCCCAAACTAAACATCTTCAGGAGCATTTCCAGGGTGAAGAGGACGACGAAGAACTGGTTCGTCACCTCTGAAAAATAATCAAGAGACACGCTCTTATTGTACTTTCCGAGAGTCCTCCAAACTAAATTACTGGGTCGGATCATCCCCAATATAATCATCATCCGGTCCAGTCTCTGGGCCCGCACTCAACCTTGAAAGTCGTCCAGCCATTCGGGCTGCTCATGGAACTCGGTGGCAAGGATGCACGTATTGAGGAAGACGAGGATGATGATGAGCCAGTAGAAAGCTTGGGACTTGACTGCCTTCCTACAGCACCGTCGCATCCTCCGATTCAGCCTACATTTACGGATAAGAGCATAGGAATGCATAATCACCATCATAATAATAATATTTCTCCAAGTCAAAGACAACAGGAAGACTAATATTTGAACCACTAATGCAGCAAAGGGATCGTGGATCCGAGCTGATGGAGAGAGAAGAGAGAGAGAGCGAGCGAGTACGAGAGGGAAAAAATAAGAGAAAACCCCACTTCCTCCCATAGTAAACCTGGCCATGGAGTCCTTGAGGAGACAGGGGGCATGGGGAGAGTAAGTGAAAGCTCACATATATAGTGGATGTGTGCACTACTATCCCCGCACGGACGAGAGAGAGAGAGAGGGAAGATGCATGACGAGCGGATGGGGAAGGGGGTATAATTTAGTAGAAAACTCTCCAGTGGCGGACGAATAAATTGTAGGGAAAGTTGAGGCATAGACAGGCTAAGTGCACGGAAGAAAAGTGTGCCAAGTTTTTACGAGTCGTTGCGTATACGGACCCGTTTTAAGCCCCCCTCCCGCTCTCCATGCTCCAAGCTCCATGTATATATATATACAAGTCGGTATGCCGTCCTACGGACGGCTACCGACTTGTTCCGCTGTCAGCACTGCCTACG
>WJFA01003384.1:0-13028 GCA_009870155.1 Pseudobourletiella spinata | reverse complement strand
CCCCCTTTTTGTTTGTACGACTCTAGAAAAAATCAGTGAGCCGAGGGATAGGATTACCCCTCCACATCACCGTCGTCACATTTTCACTCCGCACAGCAGCCTGGCTTTTCCAATCCTTACAGACATGATCCCTCCGCCCATCCTTGTGGGAAATGAGAGGTGAATCCCAATTTCTTATGTAAAATCCCCCGTACATTTCCTCTCACAGGGGCTCACACCGGTAGATTCTTTAGGGAAATACAAGCCTGCAGCCCGCATCTTCACCCCACAAAGCCCTCTCCTCTCCCTCCACACGGACACCCAAAACTTTTGAAAACAGTTTATACAAAGGAGATTTAAATCAGCCCCACATTCCCACTTCCCACCCAGCCACATACATTAATGCCGCTTTACCTCAACCTCACAGGGAGACACTCTGATTCTGTCATTCTGCCATTTCTAATATACCTGGCCACACTGTTGTGGCAACTCAGAGTCATACACATACTGGAGGAGATGGGAGGTATGTAGGAGAATCCACGGGGTACTCTCATCCATATCCACCATTCCCGTTCACTCTCCCAATGGCAGAGATACAGGGACAAAGGGAAGGGAATTTATTAATTTTGATGTGGTGGAGGATTCAAATTTGCACACAGAAAGAGAAATGAGCCTGCGGTTTACATGATCACATAAGGATTCACAATCCTCCCTCGTCGCCGCATACTGTAAGTCATCCATTGAGATCACGGAAACATCCTGGCGAGATGTGTACCGACAGTCAGGCAGTTCTGCAATAAATGAATAGATCACGTCAACAACACTTTGTTCACACAACAACAACAACAACAGCAAGAATACCGAAATTACCAGGTATTCCTGTCTCTTAACTGGCCGTGCAAAAGTACAAATATATATGCTCCCATTTTCTGTGCCCCACTGAAATGCTCAAAACAGTGTTCCAAAACAGATATTCCAATTCATTCAACTCAGTCGGTTATATATGAAGACTTTTAGTGACAATAGTGACACTACAAATTCGAAGTTAAGCTACAAATTATCTCACAAGACAGCCCGTTCTCAGGGATCACAATGTCCAACGCATGCTTTGAGGATTTCGAACAGCAAATTTTCCCGCCTCATTCCTTCGGCTGAGGCGGGAAAGGATCTCTGGAGTGAGGAAGTCTATCCACTTACGTTTCACACATTGATTTTCCAAGTAGTCAACAGAGTGGCCAGGCTGTCGCCTAAAAGCACTCGGCTGCGTCCGCCTATCCTCTCGACTCAGCCGGCATATTTTGAGGGACTCGTCATACTCTGCAGACCTGGAGAATATCCGGTGAGAAGATGCATTATTAGTACGTAATTGCTTGTCAGGGGGCGAGGCTGGGATGGCTGCAGGAGGTGGGTGCATGCAGCATCCTGTCGATCCCTCATGACCCACTGCCACCAGCACCACCAAGTGCTCATGTATTTATACATCATACATACATGTATAGGGATATATCCATGTATTTCCGAGCCTACGTCCTGGAAACAGTTTGAAGACGGTGGGGCGGAGGGACAGAGAGGAAAGTGAATTTGTGGGCGTACCTGCACGTAAATTCCGTTTCGAGCAAGCACATCTTCTCACAGTCAACCTTGGACTGAACCCCGCGCTCTTCCTTGTCATCAAATCCGTCCAGGAAGGCTCCGACGACGCGCTCGAAGGACCACAGACGGTCCCCGCATAGCTGAGCAAAGTTTGACACTGAAACGGGAGGGAGAAAACGGGGTCAGATCCGACGCTACAGAGACGTCATATCATGTAGGATGCGGAGCGAGGCGGCTCGGCTCAGTCAGTCACCACCAGAGTATTTAGATGTGGGGAATTGAGAGGCTGGATAGAATGACTCCAACCACCACCCCCCCCTTCTCTCCCACTCTGACTCCATCCGTCCATTTCCACACGCATAAGTCTCATTCAATTTCCCATAGAGATTACAAGGTGTGAGTCAGGGATGCGCGGATCCATGTGCTGTGTGTGCGTGCATCTGAAGAAGGAGTGGGGATCTGGGGGACGTGACAGCTCGAGTGGGTGTACACGCTTGACGTACTTTACAGAGCCCTCGTGAAGAGCAAGATCCGCCTCCTCCTCCTCCTCCTCGGATCCTATATAGCTGTAGTAGTGGAAATTTTACTTTAAAATGACTTGATTATTACCTCCACGAAAGCAGACTTTCTCGAAGTAATTTGTTCCAGGGTCCTCCCGCAGTTTATCGCGCCGTCCCACCGAGTCCCTGTCGTTCGAGTCACATCTTGATTTGACATAATCTGTAATAAAACGCCATGAGAATTGAGAGCATGTGAGTGAAAGGTGAGTGTGTGTCTGTGTGGTGGTATAGAGAGCTTTTCTTCGGAGACGCTCCACCGCATGCATGCATATACACGGGGGGAGCGAGGGCTGCTCTGTGTACATTCCTCCGGGTGATACATGGAGCATGAGGAAGATGGAGAAGAAGGCGGGGATGGGATTCCATTATTTGTATGGAACTAGGCCAGTGGGATATAATGTGGGTAGTCATATCTCGCATACACATACGTGTATGTGTGTGTGTGTGTGTGTGTGTGTGTGTGTGTGTAGTGGAGACTGTATAGCACTTACCGACAGTGAATGCTTTGCATGTTGTACTTTGTCGGCACACTGCTGTGCAATCCCTCGTCACCGCCGCGTTCGGCTGGTGCAAAAGTCCCTGGGAATCACTCTCTGACATTCCCATCCCTGTAGTCTTCTCATAAGTTTCCACACCGCCGAAACATTGACCTGGCCGGATATAGACGGAGAGTCAGTGAATGTTGGAGGACCGTTATCATGTACATATGCATATATGTACATATAAATGTACATATATTTATACGGCAGAGTCTGCCTGTCTCACTCGAAGTCCTTGTACCTACCTTGGGCATTGACGGGCAGGGCGGCGTATAGGACGAGTAGAAAAAGACCCAGCTCTTCAATGGGCGGGCGTCCGTTGGGTCGTCCCTACAAGAACATCATTTCGAAGGTGATCATTAATTTGTCAATTCTACTTATTTCCGATCAACTTATTTGTGGTTGTCTGAGTGTGTGTACAAGTGTGCCTGGGTATGGACGTGTGTACATTAGCAAGTGTATTTATACCTGTGTTTGTGCACTCGCAAATCTATGTACGCGCATTTAAGCTTGTGCGTGCGTGTGTGCATGCAAACGTGGGTTTGTGTGATTGCGGTTGCAAACGTACGTGTGTGAATGTGTGCAAACGTAGTGACCTGCCGTGTGCAAATGTATGCGTGCTCGTCTGTGTGTGTATTTGTACAAACGTTTCCATGAATGTGTGTGTGTGTGTGTGTGTAGAAAAACGTTGCGGTGGTTCAAGGTGTTACAAATGGAAGATGCATCGGTTAAAAACCTCATCATGTGGTCATTGCATTCCGTACTGATAATACGGTCCATTATATATGAGGACAGGGACCTCCAAGATCATCATCATCATCATCATCATCATCATCATGGGGTCTCTTTACGCCTGTTTACTGTATGGGAATTGGGAGCGTTGCCGTGTGGAGGTAGGCGAGGGATGTGTACAGTAAACAGGAGGTTTTTTCAACTGCAGGAAACCGTTGGTCATTTTCGTGTGTGGATAAAGCCTCATGAAAATCATCCCCTCGTCATCCCCGCCACGTCAAAGAGACAATAAAGGGAAGTGTGGAGAATAGAGGCGCGGGAAAATCATGCAGGATCCCCCCTCAAATGTGTCCACTCACATATATATATATACGCATACATGTATATATATATATACATGGAATTACCAACAAGCTTGCACAGAGTAGAGGTGCAATGACTCCGCATCAATGACTGTAACAGCACATCCTCATCATCATCATCATGATCCCCAAGTGAAAAATTTGTTGGAATCGTGAGTCAGGCCAGTAGACTTGAGTTTTTAGAGTGCGAACGTTTGCATGGAGTCACCATGCACAGGGCTATACAGATTTCAGGTACAATGGGTGTGGCCTATTCCCAAAAATACACATAAGTACATACACACACACACACACAGCCACATACGCTCTCTCCCCGTCTCTTGGTAAGGGTCTGAATGGGATGGAACTATCCCCAACAAATAAGTAGAAAAAAAAATCCTCCTCCTCCTCTTCGCCCGCTCTCTGTCCAAAGCTGACGGGCCAACTTCCGGTGGTGCACATTCAGCTTATTATTTTGCATTCTTCCTCCTTCAGCCTCACGTCCGCATTGTTCTTGCCCCTCTCCACTTGGGCATGCTCAGGATAGGGGCCTCGGACGACTCAACGTTTCTCATGAGGGGAACCCTTTGATGTCCTTCCTGCAGCACTACAACTACGTCCTCACGCTCAAACCGCATGCATGACAAATATAGCGCGATTGCAAATTTCACCCGAATTTTTGCAATTTTTCACAGTCACAAAACACAGACATTCATCTTCAAAAAAGTATAGATTCACACAAAAAGTTTCTCCAAAACTGTACAAATTTACACCACAAATATTCCCCAAAGGATGCAAAGTCATAATAATCCTCCCCGAAAATGCTCAAATTTACTCCAAAAATATCTCAGCCTTGACTCTCTCCCAAGAAACTTTCACTCCATTCCCAATGAGCCATTGGTAAACCGGGCAAGTGATAGCTCGCATTTACTTTTGAAAACCGCTGTTGAATCGCCTCCGCACCGCAAATGCTCACCTGCACAGGGGTTAACCGTGATGGGCTCAAAATGAGGGTGCTAATAATAAGGTCATGATGAGAAGACTCACTTCCGTCCATAGTCTAATTAATGGGGCTCGTTGTTAATCCCAGTTTTCCGCCGCAGCCGTAAAGTGGTACATGGAAAAGTAGGGCGCAGCCCCGCACAAGCATGTACGGCAGCACTGTGTATAGTGGGCGAGCATGAACTCGGCTACATGCCCATGCACACGCATCCACACACATACTATGAACGCCCCCTCCAATTATCCTAGGATCATATTACCATTAATACTAGAGGCTTGTGTAACTGGACTTTTTCTCTGGGTACGGCGCCGAATCTGTCCGCCATTGAGGCCTGGCCTAGTACCGTTACCACCCCATGGCTAAAGCATAGAGCCGTGGAAGCAGGGTATATAGAGGCCCACACTCGTCAATATAGCGGGGCTTCTGGGAGGGGTGTGTGGGTGGGTGGTTTGTTTCCCTCCCGTCCACGGATGTACAGCGTGCGTGGTTGGAGGCTGGAGCTGTATGTGCACATTCCTCCTGTAAAACCTTGGGATTTAGGGCACTTTGGCTCCCCATTCCGGGCCTCCTGCTTCTTGGCGGTTGGGAAATGAAAAAAGTTTTCCTCTGCCCAGTCGAGGGGAAAGGCGGGTTTGGAAAATGCCAACTTAACCCTCACCGTGGAACTTGTAATATCATCCGGAGAGAGAGAGAGAGAGAGAGAGAGAGAGAGGGAGGGATAGAATCTGTAGGAGGAAATGGCCACTACTTGGAGTTATCCATTCTCAAAGTTTCGTCTACGGCCGGTCGGGGAAGGGATCCAAATAAAGAGGGCTCCTCCATGACTCCTCCAACATAGGCTCTCACTCCCATTACCCAAAGTCGGGACGGAAAGGATAGGGACGGAACTACCCATGTACCCCTTCGCCTCACAGCCCGTCCTGGGCTTGTTCACGATAATTAAATTTTATTAATTCTACGCAACGGCGGATGAGTGACCCACCCTCCCAATGTTTCGTACACTACCAGTACCACCCCAACCACCACCACCACCGCCACCAACCCAATCCCCGCCAGTCAAGGTCCTTTCCAATTTTCACCTTTTATGTTCCGGCAGAGTCCATCCATCCGATTAAATACCTATGCCCTAACCAGGGTGACAGTGGGGAGCATTGATGCTGCTGCCATAAAATCCGCCGCTGTACATCCTCCTCCCACCATTGGCCACCGATTACGACGGTCATCAAAGCGTCCCAGCATGGCAAAACCCCACAATCCTCCCCGCCTCATTAGTTCCAAGGAGCGAGAGGGGAAATGGATCAGCGAACTTTTTGTCACTCCTCCTATACGAAAGGTGGAAATGATCCAGTGAGAATGGAATCTGAATTCGATCTGAGGTGAGAGAGAGAGAGAGAGAGAGAGAGAAAGGAGAGAGCCGGATGATGATGAGATGGCGGAAAATTTTGGGGGATTCCAAAAAAAAAGAGGAACCAGATGATGAGCCATGTAGGAGGACTTTGAAAAAATTGTAAAGATTTTTGGATTGACTGACGAGAGATGCGTAACCTCTCTGCCAAGGTTCCCCACTCCCTTTGTTCCATCGCACATAGTTATCTTGATGGGAAATGACAAGTTGGATTATGATGCCTCAGCAGCCTCAGTAGGGAGACCCTGTGTGACTCTGAATCTCTATATTGTGGGCTCCGTAGCGAAGGATAAACTACGTATATGTATGTACATATGTACGTACGGCATGGGTGAAGGCAACCTGAGTTCTCTGTTCATTAATTAGAAGTAAAGCAAGGATGTGCTCCGGGATGAGATTCTGTATGGGATTCTGACTCTTCCCGAGTGAAATTAAGGCATTACTCCCAGTTTCTCCTGTCACACTATATAGTATAGTATATACATATAAATGCATACACTTGGAAAATCTCATGGTCTTCGGATCACCACCACCACCACCACCACCACTACAACATTATGATGATGATGATGATGATGATGATGAAGATGACGATGACAAGGATGAACTATATACAATTTAATTTCTCTCCTCTGCGTCACTCGCTCTTCTTCTTGTGTTTGTGTGGACCGTTCCGCCTTTGTGGCACAAGGCCAGACAGGCATAATGGACGGATGGTCAACTGCCCGAAATCTCTCTCCCCATCGTGTTCAGGCGAGGGCGGGAGTGAAAGAGACACAGGGATTTTCCCGCATCTCGTCCACACTATTGAACATGGTAGAACTGTGCAAGCATGCGTGTGCTGTCGGAAGAGAGACGGAGTGGGAGTGTGTGTGCGTGTGTGTGTGTGTGTGTGTGTGTATTGAACATGGTAGAACTGTGCAAGCATGCGTGTGCTGTCGGAAGAGAGACGGAGTGGGAGTGTGTGTGCGTGTGTGTGTGTGTGTCTGTCTGTCTGTCTGTATTTGGGTGCGTGTGAGTGAGTGATCAATGTGTAACCGATAAGAAGAGTTTTACAAGAAGCAGTATGAGGAACGTCTGTGGTAGCTTTCATCTGAAGAAAGACCACTACTCGGCTCACTTTCACTCCTCATAAGTAGTCATGTGGTATGTGAGCGTATATGGGAATGCAAGCATTTGTGTGTGTGTGTGTGTGTGTGTGTGTGTGTGTGTGTAAGTGTGTGTATTAACCTAGAGAGTTTTCGAGATGGGCTATATGGATACTCACCTTCCTCCTTGGTCTCATCGTCACTAAGAGTGCTATACTGTTGGAAATCTTTTCTCCTTATTGACAAACCCTTTGGAACTCCTCGTCCTACTCCCTCGGCCTCCGCGTCTTCTCCACCACTTCCTTGCCCCCCTTGAGTTCCCAAAGATGTTCTCCAAACGTCACAGAAACAATGGGCGCGGAGGAAATAATTCCGAGTAAGACGAACTTGAACTCCTCTTGTCGTCCTTCCCTTTCCCGGAGACGTATGCGTATGAGGCAGAGGATAAATGTGGGGGAAATCCCGTATATTTCTCTGCGGATTTTTCTGTCACCGTCGTTTGGACACCGTTTCCAAGTAGTGATTATTGGGATGGGAAAAAACTCGGAGACACAGGCGCACCGGCACACACACGCAAGAACCTGTAGTTTTTCCGCGGGCTTCAAAATTTTCTCTCAAAAATCCTTCCCACACTCGGTCCTCCCCTGCATCATCCCCAGACTCTGTGTTTGTTTTGGCTAGGTTTTTTGAGGACAGGCACGGAAAGCACGTAATTCACTGGATACGTATCTTGTGAAACTGAACGAGCCGAGCGAAGCACCACCACCACGGCGGAGGAGAATAATCAGTGGTCGTAATCAGTGACGATCTACGTGGGAAATATGGTTTTCAGCTCGGAGTCATTCATTGGCATCCCTGATAAGAGGAAGTGACCATTTCATGCTCTGGATTGCAGGTCTATTCAGTGCGCACCTTTTGTCCTGTCCCTGCTTACTTCCTGTGATTTGCCCATAGTTGGACATACCTATGGTCGTCGTCCATGCCAGAGCAGCGTCCATCATCTATATATCTATGTCTCTCTCTCTCTGTCTCTCTCTCTCGCATCTCTGCATGTGTGTGGACATAGTTGGTGAATTTTTGATGCAGCGAGACTGTCAGTAGGATGATGTGGTTTTGGTAGGATTTCCTCAGACGTTTTTAGCCAATAATGTATATACTGTGATGCTAGTAGCTATAGTAGTAGTTGTAATGTAAAAGTGGGAGCATACCATCAGTATTACCTTTTAGGACAGGGCCATATTAGTTTTATATATTCCCACCCAGACAAATGAACGGTGGGTATGGGAAGTTTGTGAGGAATTAGCAGAGTGTGCATTTCGAGGGATCCCCCAAATCCCTCACTTGTCTTATGGTGAGAGCAATGTTTCCCAAACACGAGTTTGAACAGATCAGTTTCAGTAGAGTGGATTCTGTAGAGGCATCTCCATGGCTATAGACCAATGCCCATAGGAACAGAGGAAGGATGTGGAGGAGGATGAGCGGGAAGGCTCTGCTGGGGTTTTTTCTCCCATTTATTCGTCAGGTGCATCATTATGAGGGCGATTGACCGCCTCTGTATAATGCTATGACTTTTGACTGCAAACCTCGCGCCGTTTGTGACTGCAGACACATTAATATCCTTGCACCACGGATACACAACCAAGCGACAGCAACCATACACGAGCAAACCACACCACACACAGAAGCAAACTACAGCACACACGTAAACACATGATCAAACTATGACACACACGAACTCATTAGAGCAGACTACTGCACAGTGCTCCACACACACACACACACACACACACACACACAGTGCAGTGATAGGTAAAACCCAGATTAAAGTGTTCCGAATTGCGGATTACTTCGTTGGCCCACGCAATCCATAATCAGCAATCCACACTTTTTAAAAATTGAAAAGATTCCATGATCCGTAATCCACTAAAATTTTGTCGGCTGTAATTCTAATCCGTAATCCACGGTTGAGGGTTAATGTACTGTAGTCCATATTCCGTAATCCTGATCACTTGTCACTAACACGTCAGGCGTTCTCTAAGATTTGGCTTCCAACTGCAGAGGGATTTCTTAAGACTGTCTGCAGAAATAACTGAATAAGCAAATGAACCGTATGATTATGCATAAGCGCAATGTTGGAGAAGTCAGTCCTATAAGAGCATATATGCAAAAGAAATATTAGAGCAAACTTGATAAATTCTAGGACAAGGTCTTGATCACATGATTTTAGTAGGAGTTGATTTAGAGCTGCATTTTTGCATGAAATTTTTGAGATGTAGTTACCCGAAACTTTCGGATTTCGGTATCAATGAAACCTCGGCATGGTACTGATACTCAAACTTCGGTGGGTATCAGTTTTTGTATCAAACATTTTGATACCAAGTTTTGAGGTTTCGGTATCAGTATCAGTATCAAAGGGTTTTGGATACCGTATCCGTATCTGGGTAACTATAGTTTGAGATCATGGCATTGCTTGGATGTAACTCGAGAATTTAATTTTCAATTCGAAGTTTAGTTACTGTATGATGCAGTGATTCCCAACGGAAATCGTTATAGTTCATAAGAATTCTACACTTGTTTCAGCTGCTTTGGCGAAGAAAGTGTGCAAAGAAAATGAAATTTTACAGAAATTATTCCACAATCCGTAATCCTGATTAGTCATCCATAATCCGTAATCCAAATCCTGTTTTAGCCATGATATTATCCGCAATCCGTAATCCAAAATGTGCAGTGCAAATCCTAGCCATGTTGTAACTGCAATCCGTATTTGGATTCCAAAACTGATTTTCGGTATGATATAATCCACAATCCAATTTTTTTATGACATAGTCCTAATTCATTGGTAATCCAAAAATTCGCATTAAAATCCATAATTCGTAATCTATGAAAATTTTGCTGCATTGCTTATCAATGCACATGCACACGTGAACAAGCTATAGCACGAACTCACACACAAGATAACAAACTGCAACACTAACACATACAAGTTAACACACTATAGCACACACACACACACGTTAACAAACTACAACACACTCACATAAGCCAACTACAGTGCACATACAAACAAGTATACTAAAGCACAAATACACACAAGAAAATTAAAGCACAAACACACACACACACACACACACACAAGCAAACTAAAGCATCCACACGCAGACGAGAGATCCAGAGCACACGTGCACACACATACACACAAACTAACTCTAGTAGGTGCACACAAGCAAATTATCGTAGATACACAAAAGCAAATTACAGCATACACACACACACACAAGTACACTACAGCTCGGACAAATGTAGAGTTGGACTGATTGAGGCGCGTCCGCACATGCCCATGCATCTGTATAATTACTTGAAAGTTATCAAAATCATTACCTTAACCTTTTCCGCCTGCATAATGCTAACTACTCTGGTCCATTGGGAACGGCTCATCTCCCCCATGTCCTCTAATATGGGTGCAAACTTAGTTGAGGAACAATGGGGTGGGAGAGTATGGGAATTGTGTAATGTTGAATGGGTGACAACAGGTACAGAGCATTTGGTCTCAAGCTGGACCCGCCATGCGATACTCTCTACACAAGCTATGAAAGAGGGCGGAGAGGTAATTTTGACTGTCCTCGGAGGAGCAGCGATAAAAAGGGAAGGACGCACGGACACATGGTGGACTGTGAGGCTCAGACGTACAACACCACCATAGGCCGGATGATTGCAAATGGCTTTTTTTCCGCTCTCGAGCAAGACAGTGGAATGTGGGATTGAGCTGTGAAAACAGCCCATTGCCCGCTTCCTTTTCTCATTATCGCCTCTTTGACGGTCGTCAAATTATGGGTCATTACAGAAATCATTGTTTCATTCCGGAGACATTAGGACGTCCCGCTCACGGCCGGGAACTCGTCTCGCTGTTTTTCGGTGGATTCGTCATCACCACTCCTCACTCGCACAATCCTCCTTCTCCCACATGTGGCCGAGTCACTGTAGATGATGTGGGAAAGTTTCCCGAATGAAGTGTCGACCCAGTTTTGACCGGCCCACAGAGTGCATCATGGGAGTCCACTTGTCCAGCAGTAGTGCGGATGCTTACACAACATTGTTCCACTCATATTTGAGTCTTTGAAAATATGATGATGATGATGATGAAATTCTCGCCATCATTTCCGTTGACTCAGGAATATTTTGCAAAGTCAGGCCAGGGGTTCACAATGGAACAATCAACATTGTCACACATATATTGTGAACCGAAATGGGTTGGATGAGTTGTGTAGCGGCTCCTTTGACAGGGGCCGGTGCTCATACACTACTCCTCCTGGTTGCTCCGTATAGTGTGAGCATAATCCGTTAGTCATCATCATGTTCGACCTCATCATATGGGGAAAGTAAATGGGAAAAAATCCATGGAAATTATTCAGCTACATCAATTACTGCCAGTACCGTTGCGGCTTTGTGTAGCAAATTGCTAGTTCGGCTCTCCCATACCTTCCCACACCAGGACCGCGACGTGTGTGGTAGTGGTCATCCAACGTGGTGGCTGGAAGTGACACTTGAAGTGGTGGATACAATAAATCAACGAGTGAGACACTTACATTTATATATGCACACACACACACACTCACACAGGCAGACACGGCATTGACTCCCAAATCCTCCTCTATAAAGTAACATATGCCACTACTACTGTGACGAGCTGAGCGGGAGCCGTGTTTCAGACATGATGGCATAACGTTACGTGTGAGAGAACGTGAACCAGAATATCATATAAAGTCGTCCTATTCTCCCCACTCTCGTCTCGTTTCACATAATCCAGACTGGGATCATAATTGAAAAGGTCATTGGTCCTAAATAATGTTACTCTGGACCCTGCCGGAAGCGGACGAATTATCTTCCTTTCTTTCGTCGCCACAGGGCAATCAACGACCTTTGTGGTGTACACCACCGCCTCCATATGCAGGTAGTATGATATGTGCGGTAGGTAGGTAGGGTGTAGTAGTGACCAACTGTCTGCACGATTCTCGCTGGCGCGGAGACCCCGCATGCGTGTGTGCATGTGTCTGTGTGTGCGTGTATGAGTAGTTATTTCTGAGCTCACTTCCTGTTGAGGCAGAGCGAGAGGGGTCGGAGGGTTCAATTAATACACACAGAAGGAAAGTATCATAATTTGAACTTGGATGGCCCCTGAATTTTACCACATTGCTGCTGATTAACCAGGATACTTCTCGGCATAACGTATATACGGTCGGTCTTGAAAGTCGAAAAAATTACTTGAATACGGTTGAGTTGGAGAACCTTGGAATGATGCGGACTGTATGCTTAATGAATAAGTATATATTTCCAATTTTTGCACTGAATCATGTGCTTAAAAATATTGCTGGTAAAAAATTCGACTGCAAATATTGTAATTGAAAAAAAAAATATTTTATTAATATTTTATTTAATTTTTTACACAAATGAAAAATATTTTATTAAAATTTTATTTTACTTTTTATATTAAAAAAATATTTTATTAATATTTTATTTTACTTTTTACACAAAAAAATACAAATACAACAATAAAACATTTTATTAATATTTTATTTTATTTCTTCCTAGAATTCTCCAGGACGAGGTGTCACAATGGAATCCACGCAAATACTTAATGGGGTGCCGTCCAGATGCATCAGTTTTGGCGGCAGTAATATGAATAATCCACCCAAGTACATGGTCGTGGTCGTACCTGGTAAGTGGGATCGACAATTGTATTAATTACTCATGGTTTGATGCAGAATCGGGCCCAGTCACAATGAGTACGATG
>WJFA01003383.1:0-13031 GCA_009870155.1 Pseudobourletiella spinata | reverse complement strand
AGGCATATGTGTATGCTCTATGTGTCTGTGTGTGCATATGTTCCCATGTGAGTGCGCGTGAGTGCATGCAAGTGCGTAAGCTTGTATGTGCATCTGTGCGCATGCATATAAACATGATTTTGTATACGTATGTATGTGACTAATATGGTAGCACCAGCATGGGACTGCCAGCAGCGACTGTTACATTCTGAAGCACACATTGCGCATCCTAACAATTCCAGTCTGTCACGTCCGTAGTCCGTAATACTGTAGTTCCTACGTGGAGGTGCTCAATGTTACGATTTTATGCTCCGGCGTCAAAATCTGTGCGTCTTGTTATGTAGACCCACGAGTACCTTATGATTATTGGAACCATGGAAATTAATCCATCTCTTGCGGGGAAAGTGGTTAAAAAAGGGTGGAGAGCGCGTGTTTAAAATCCTGTCAAGATGTCAAGAAAATGACTTTATTTTCAGCGATCATGCCATTGGAGTGGTAGTATATGGGAACCCCCGTTGAACTTCCGGTTTCAATTCCCGCCACACATTTCATCCTTATCGGATCCCCATGTCACAATTTATGGCAGCTCCGTCCCCTCCCACCTGGGAAAAATCTCCCCCCTCTCATCTTGATATCATCTTTGCGCCGAATTTTTTCACCCTGCTGCGACACTCCTTTCCAGCTCTACCGAACCGTGTGTACCTCCTCGAGGGCAGGGAGGCACCGAATATGGATATGTTCCGAAATTCTCACTGCCACGCGACTACCACGCACGAGAGTGCCAACTGCCAACATGAATGGCCAGATTTACTCATGGAAAACATGATTGAATTACAAGGGACACGCGTATAGAGTAATAATAATTTCCCGCCCACTCTCCACACACTGTTATTGTTCCAATAAAGTCTCCTGCTCCGATCCTACCCGAATGGGATGGTTATCATAAAAATGGTAGAGGACTACCGTATGGATCATTTATAGTCACTCTCATAGGCATGCATACTTCCTTGCATATCAGGGGGAGCCTTGGAACAGTGTGTTCGCCCAACTCATAATTCTCAGGCTAAATGACGGTTGGACATTTATACTTGTAAATTTTATGACTAATTTCATCCCAGTCCAATCTTGGCCGCCAGCACAAAAGACTCGTCCAAATGTGTACCACCATTCCTCCATATTGAGCGGAGTCGGCGGGGAATTTATAGGGAAATGACAAGGGTCGTAAAAGTGGAATTATCGCCGGCTAACTCCCGCTGCTTCCCCTTTCTCCGTACAGCTTGCTTCTTCCGTACCCACCATAGCACACTGCTTGCTGTATGTTTATGGGGAAACAAGGAGGGCTCTAACTTTATGGAGGGCTTCACCCATACACAGCACCACCACCGATCATCCGTACTATTTTCCGCCTCAAAACACAATGCCCCCAGAGTCATACATTGTAGTCCGGCTTCCTAGCCGCGCCAAAAACCAAGAGCTGAAGTCTGGACCTTTATGGGATTAGGCGGTTCAAACGAACGTTTGCAAAAATTTTGACCGACTCCTCACTCCCACTTTTACGGCTCCAGCTCACTCGCCGCAGTAATGAGTTTATTTGCAACCGGAAAAACCAGATCGTAGTCTTCCTCAACCGCCTCCTCCCAAACTGTAATGAATCGCTGTCCCGGAAACTCACTTTTCCGACGGGGTCCTGAACACACGAACTTTCGTACCATGTACACACACACACACACACACTCACCAGGAACATCTTGGCAACTACCAGCCCCGCCGTCCTCGCTTTTAGTTGTTCCACCTCCGCTCCGTCAATCAAGCTTATCCGCTAATCAGGCACTTTTTACTGCCAATAAGTTTTTTTCCCAACTCCCACTCCCTTCTTTTGCACTGCCACTCCTTGCTTGGCAGGATGACCCCATTGCTACTGGAGTCAGGAGTGTAGTAAATCCATGTGAAATTTCCGGCTCCTAGTTTAATTAGAAACCTTCATCAGCTGTCCGTGTTGGGTCGGGGAGTTAGCGGAAAAGGCCAAGGGGCTCTGAAATAGATCTCTTATCATGAAAATGGAGTAAGGGACTAGTACAGTACGAACGAGAAGTTGAATTTTCGCGGGTTTTCACAATCAGTCGTTGTTGTATTCGATGTAGGAAATAGTGTGAACACAAAAGAAGTGCAGGAACTTTTGTAATTTTACTGGCAAATTTTAAGGGGTGAAAAATTTGTGGTTTTTCAGATGAATGACGGAAGTCCCCTCATGTTCTTATTCGGTACCATGCTAATGGTCTGGACCACATTCTCTACAGGATCTGCTTACAGTACCACTAGGGGCGGTAAGAGTGAAATTGCTGTAATGACATAAATAAAATACAAAGATGCAGGCTGCTCTTGAGTTTCCATGGGAACACCCCGGTGCATCCCTACCTCATACGGCTCATCGCTCTGACTGATTCAAAGTCTTCCTCTGAATGCACTCTGTTCGGTGCTAGTCCATCCTTGTAGTAATAATGATTTTAATGCAAAGCAGAATGAGCTTTCAAAGCGTGCGTGACAGAACTTTCCCTCCCCCAAACTCCCAGCGGCGGTGGAACAAACGCTGCGTAATAAACTTTCCCCATGTTCTCGGTCATGGGAATGACGGGAAGAATGAGCCGGGGCTCGGGCATCCAATGAGGGACAGAAGTAATCAAGGGCGAGGCAAGCGGTGGATGAAAGTTTGTGAAAAAAAAATAATTGACACTCCCAGTCGAGTGTGAAAGTGAATGAGGGACGATATGGAGGTACTTTGAAAGTTTCGGGAGTGAGCCGAACGGAGATACGGTCTAGCCGCCGCCGCCACCACCACCACTACCACTGCACTGCACACCATCGCCACTATTGTAATCTTTCCCCTTCAGACGGTCGGGAAGGGGTCGTGGTGCTGGAGGAGTTTCAAACAAGTTGGAGCATGCATATGAGCCTCTACTGTCACCTCAGTTACATGGAGACTGTCTCTAAAATGAACAAGCACTTTACATAATTGAAAATTACCCTTTGAAACTCCGACCTCCGCCCGACCACGGAAGTGAGAGAGGATGAGTTGGATGGAGGAGAGGATGAGGGCAGAAGGGCTATTTATATTTCATGCTTAAAAGCCTCCATGTCACTCGCCCAGTAAATAATCAAGACCAGGAATGGAGTATCAATGGTTGGGCTCACACATTGGGCTCCCTATTCTCCAACCAGGCTAATTTAGTCGGGACTTGAGAGAGTGAACTCCATGTGGTATTAGCTTATGTGCATAAAATACGACACTGCAACTAACTAATACTGGCATTCAACATAGATGCGAAATTTGGCTCTCACTCGCCGCCAAAATACGTCCTTTCAGTTTTAAGCAGATTTACTTGTAACGAGAGAGGGTTCATGGATCTGATGGTAATTATTTGACATAATGCATATCGGATCTTGTCATTAAATTCCAGGATTACATTATTTTCTTCTTTCGAATTTCTCTTTCAGATTCAGTATAAAACCCCTTTGTCACCGTACAATGCAGGTTTAGGTATCTTCAGGTACATTTTCAGATGTGTTGCATACAGCATACACCAGTAATTGTTGCAGTTCAAAGCCAGCGGCTACTTTTAACTGGTTGATTGGGCCCACACGTTAGCGTAGTGACGTACCCATCCAGGTCTAAATGATTGGTACCATAATGAAGTTTTGTTGGATGTTTTCAACCAATTTTCAAATCCTGCAAGCATTTAATCTATCCTTTAATTTTTTATTTCTGAGATAGATTGCATAGAAACCTACCTAAAGAAATTAAAGAAAACCGACTACCTCGCCTGTGTGAATTAAACGTCAGATAAAGTTAATTTGCATCTTACAATAAAATTTTGTCCCTGAAATTATTCAAAAGAACAAGACTTATTGGCATCCAATTCTTAGTCATTAGCGTACTACAAAGGACAAACTTTTTATTTGTATTCAAACTTGTTGCAGTAAGAAGACAAGTTAAGTTCTCCTCTGGACCCTTCAGCTCCACTGCCATCCCCACAAGGTGAAATTATCGGTGGTTAGGAGCCTTTACCACTTTAAAAACAAGGCTGACTACCTCGATCTGGTCCATGGGGAAAGGGAACCATTTATGCACTTTTGTTCTAATGAGAATAGTGTGAGCTTTAGAGTGGAACAAGTCGGAAAAATTACCCATCCACATGGAAAACATGAGCTACACGCGGCTTGTTCGAAGAAGCATATTATAAGTGCCCTACCCTCCCACCGTCCATCATCCTTTCAGGGGGGGATTAAGACAGTGTAGGTCGTAATGAAGGGAGAAATGAATAGTTGCTTTTTCGTCCTGAGGATGACGATGATGATAGGGGGATGCTCCATGTTTTCATTACAGCAACCTCCCCCATCCCAGTCGCTCCCCGGTTATGTGATCATTAATAATGGATGCGGCACATTAATGATGATTTTCCAGGAGAGGAGTCGAGCGGGAGTTGGTGGGAGAGTGGGAGCCCGGCGCACTTAACCTTTATATGCTCCCCGTCTGCATCTCCTATCTCATCCATCCCTCCGCTCTGTTTATTTGCAATGTCCGCCTCTAAACATTGTCATTAAAATACAGAAGGACTTCTCTATGGGAATCCTGAAATGACGGAGATGAGGATAACGGATGATCCCCTTAATGGAGTCATCCTCGCAGTTTCTAGAATGACCTCAAGTCAGGCACCACAGTATAGCGGATCCTTTCAGTAAGTTTTGAGCGGGAGCGTTCGAGTTTATTTCATGACTTAAATATCCTTTCCACAACACACTACTGATTCTCACAGTGTGGGGCCCTTAACGTCTATGCCTCACCTTGGAAACCCCGCGTTTTATCTTCAAGTTCATCCAGTAACCATGCTCTGACTCTTCTTCTCGGAAGGACAATGATGATGACAGGTTGTGAAAGTACTCGGGAATCACGGCCTGGAACTTATGGTTATGATATGATCTTCCTCTCTCTCTCTTTCTCCGGGATGTGAAACTGTAATGGGAGAGGGGAATCTAATGCACTTTCCTTCACACTTGAAATCCAAGTCCAATAGTTCTGAACCTCATGGTTGGAATTACAGAGTAAAATCTCAAGGTTTCACCTCCCCACCAAAGTACGACACACTTTACCGACAAACTCGGATGATGACACTCAAGGAGGAATCCTCTAGGGGTGCATCTTCAAAGATATTTTCCAGGGATGCGTGAGAGAGCGAGAGAGACAAAAAAACCGGAGGGGGAGAACCTATGGAGTTTCCCTACAATAATTCTTCTCCCTTCTCCCTCCATAGTTTCCATAGAGACTTTTATCCTTTTGTCCAAGCAGCCGGTGGACGACCCTCTCCCCTCTTAAGTGAATGGAACGGGCGGAGGAGATGATGTGCGGGATGTAGATCTCAGGATAAAATATCCCTGTCTTTTGCCCACACACTCTCCTTTCTGTCGCGTGTCCCTCCATCTCACGCAGACAGACAGTTGGTTCCACCGTGGCAATTTCTTACTGTCTTGGCCTGTTTTATGCATCCAATCGCAATCTCACCGCTGGGAATCCCAAGCTCTGAATAGCGAGGGGAAAGTGATCAGAAGGGGTCTGTGGAATGTCTAGGAATTCCAATACTATTGGAATTGCCTCGGAGTGCTGTTACCATGGAGACAGTTTCTCCGCATGAGACAATTCAAACAGAGATGCACGAATGATGAAATTGGATGACATGCTCGGAATCCTCGTGATCTTTTTTCTTCCAGTTGAATTTCATGGAGGTTTCATGTGGGATTTTGAGCAGGGGACTGCCATCTGCCGAACAGCTGGGCCGGCAGGTGGTTCCAGTCAGGCCATCCTCAACCGCTGCTCATTACTGGAAACTCAATTGAAACAAAAGGGATTTGTCGTGAGAATTCCGAAGATAAGTTTCTATTTTTTGAACGGTGAGGAGTTGTTTGTATTAAAAATTTTTATTGTTGACTTTCGAGTGAGATTTCCAATCATGATTGGGTGAAGTATACACAGTTCTCACCCCTGATTTTCCAGTGCTAGAGGTTACTACTGCTACCGATGTGTTATCATCATCCAGCGCCATGTCAATGTTCTTCAATATAAAGAGAGTAAGAATCTATATTTGAATTTGCAAATTTGTCTGCATTTTATGGAGTTCAAATTTTGTTGAAAAACGGTCGCGACGTAATCTAGGGATTGAACATAATTTGCTCGGCCGTCGTGATGCAGCGCAATAATTTTCGCTTCTACCGTTGACTGGCATAGAAGCTGTAAGGAATTTTTCGATGCGCTGAAAGCAGTTGTTTCAAACAGGTGCCTATTGTGAAGATAAAGACGAGCTGGAAAATATATGTAGCCTCATCCCAGGGGACGCTCAACTCTACTCTTTGTTCAGACTCGATGCTCCGCCGGTGGAGTGTCCGTTCAGGTATACATTTCCGTTGTCAATGATTTCCAAAGTCAGAGGAGGGGAACTTTATTGAAAGGGGTAATGTTTTATTTACCTAGAGGTGGGCCATTCGAGTTCACATACAATAGGGGCTATGGCGAATGCCGGAACCCAGTGTCGCGCGTGGAACTTTGTACTCAGAGCTCCCGCTTGCTCCTCCGCTACCAGGCCTGTCCCGATGTGAGGAAAACTGAGAGTTACGGTGAGTGTGCGGTCTCTGTGGAATCGCGGTTGCCGAAGTAGTAAACTTGTATATATGGAAAAGTTCATGATGGGTTAAATTGTTGAAATGTATCCCTGGTTTTAGCCGAGGAGCTGGAGTGTGTGGGTCAGTGGCGGGATTCAACTCAGAATTACTTGGTTGGCAAGGTTCGAAGTCGACTCGCAGTTTCCCTGGAGGACAAGTACCGTTGTTTTGTGTACGAAAGAATGAGAAGTCGGAGTGGTTCAAATGGGGTTACCACCGTGGGATACAGGGTGGCCCAGTCGGGGGATGCCACGTGCGGTGGTCTGAGCTCAGACTCGGAGGGAGCCCGAACTATGACTTGGATCAAAGGTAAGTCGGAATTCATGAGTAGACCGCAACTTCTCTTTCTCTATGGTCTCTGCAATATAATGCCCCGGCTCACCCGTGTTCCAGCTGAACAGAGTCTACATGGATGCAAATTCCCTAGCTGGTTGAGTACTCCGCCCGTTTGGAATTCCCTGGATGGGAGCAAGTCGCTCAGAGTACATCAGAGGAACTCTTCATTACATGTGGAAGGAACGGCTGACCGCAACTCAGTGGAGCACGAGCGGGAATGGGTTGCAGGAGATCCCATGTTTCATTCCCCAGCTTTTACTCCCGGCTCTCGGATCGCTTGTCAAAGTGCGTGGTGGGAGTCGGCAGAGGATCGCTTCCTGGCCTTCCTCGGCTCCCAGGTGCTGGGATGGTGAGTGTGGTCGTTGTGGAGGCAATTATTATTATTTTTCTGTAGGTAATTCATGCTTCAAGCGCTGGATTTATTCTAAAACAAAAGACCTCTCTTCTCACAGCCATCACAGGACTTTTTGCGTCCACGTCCTCGGACGGAGCGGCTCCGTTGTGGAAATCCGCTTCAAGGATGTACGGGAATTGAGTGAGGATAGTGACTGCGGGAGGAAGGGCAGCCTTGACGGAGAGCCGCTACTGACTTTTGTAGCGGCGGAGCAGTCCCCACGTCCATGTCCATTCAGAGGCAAGTTCCTGCTTCACGGAGATCCGGAGAATGTGGGAATAGAATACTGTGCTCCGACCGACGGGGAACCCACGGCCGCAGCTGTGGGCTGTGAGGAAGCCAGTGTGATACAAGTACAAGACTGTGGTCTAAATGCTCTCTCCAATTGTATGTGGCGTTGCTTACAAATGTTTATTTAAAATTTTGGTATGGTCATTTCCGTTTTTCCCGCCAGGAGTAAGGAACTTCAGTCTTTGTATGTTCCAGCGCTCTCCTGCCGCGAAGATTGGACTGAAGAGAACGGCCAGAATTTCATGGTTATCACATCCATGAGCGCGTCCTCGCGCGGAACGGCGCGTCGGTATTGCGTTGCCAGTAAACTCGTACAAAATCGCCGTGTCACCTTTTTCAGTAGTTTAACCTGCCCACGAGATGGTGCTGCTAGTTTCGGAAGGATATATGCTCTCAACTTCACTAAGGAAGGTAATTACTACATTGTGAGAGGAGGAAGAATGGTTCCATATAAGGACTGCGATGTAGGATCAATACTAATGACTTGAATGCGTTCTCACAGGTGAGTGCGACGTTGGCACGTCTTCCGCAAATACGATTCCTCGTGTGATCCGTACAATCGTTCTGTCGTCTGTGCTCGGATATCTCATTCTTACCTTTCATTCACCTTGCCGGCATCCCTCGTGGTTGCCGTCGTAGTTGTAAGTCTACGATGGGAAGTTGTTAGGGTAGCTTTTCCGAACTATATTTTTTGTGGTCCTCTATAAATTGGTGTAAATGTCCCGTGTGTTCTCTCAAAATGAGCAATAGTGATGGAAGGAGTAGGCGGAGATTACTTACTCCCAAGTTATAATGCTCTGTATTAACTTTGTACTTTTACTGTGTAAATAAAACGCTAGTAAGTATTGAGATGGACAGTTTTACTCACAAATTTACTCATTAGACACTCGTACTAGTGTTGTAAACCTCTATTATGCACGAAGCGTACGTGATCAGCATACTCATTAAGTGATCACAATTTGTGCACACCGGCTTATGCAGTTTGGTTTACTATGATTTGATTTTCAAGAAACAATCACAGCAAAACTTCAAGTTCGAACACGAACAATCATTAACCGCAGCAGCGTGAGCTAAAACAAGTTAACACATAAAAAACAATAACAATAACAGTAACAAGTATAAATTACGGGAGTGTAGTTTCCTTGCAGAAGCAGGCTGGAAGCACTTGTAAAGGGAAACTACTGTATAGCAATGACGACATATCTGTACTGGCATCCTCTGTCACATAGGGTGAATGAATTATCCACGGTTAAAGTTGTACCACAGTCCTTTGGCCACTAACCTTGGCAGGCCTCACCCACATCCGGTATTGAATCAAGTCAGCGCCATAGCTGAACTATATCATGTACAACTGGAATGAATCACACAGGTGTTAGGTGAGAATAATTGAAGGTGCACGCGAGGAAAATCGACAGGGAGTAATTTACAGTTATTGTCGGGACCCCTTTCCAATAGCCCATATGTTCAGCAGTGAGTGTTATATAGCATGCGCATGGCTGAGCCCTAAATCCAACTGTCAATCACACGTCGTCGACTTTACGAACTCCCTTCAAATGTCAGCCGAATATCGCATGTCCTCCTTTCGGCAGCACCTCTGTCTTACACATGATGTTTACTTTCTGGCCTAATCCTATATTTCGCTCTTCCCAAAATACAGTAGAACCTCGATTTTCCGGCCCTTTAGGAACCGAGAATAATTGATCGTATTAACTAGTGGCAGTATTTAGGAGATAGTTTACCACGCAATTGGGCCCGTGCGGCAGAAAATATATGACCGCTTTTAAGAGTGGCTACATTAAAGGGAGCCGGATGAACGAGGTTCTACTGTAGCAAAGGAAGTCAAGTCGAATGAAAGTTGTTCATTTTCCGCACAAAGTTTCAGTCAGAAGTAATGAAAACTTGAGGAGTAGGCATAGTTCACTCTCAAGAACTTCTGTCAAGCATCAGCGAGCCCCGGGAGAGTAACAAGTAGAGATTAGTATCAAAAGCACCGCGTCCAAAAAAATCTATACAGTGTAATGATCACGCAGGAGTTAGATCGGCGGATTGTTCTGTACAAGATTTTTTAGCCACCTCAACCCACCATCAAAACCATCCCGGTAAACATTAGCTTTACCGCGAGCATGAGTCCCATGATTCCCATTGTAATGGCTCCCACAACCCCGAACACGACCGTTCCCGCCAGGCCCAACTGAATCGCCGTCACGGCCCCCATGATCATCAGTGCCGTCCTCGGCTCTGCGTAATTTCTGTTCACACTGTAAAGAACCACGTCCTTAATCGTCTTCAGCGGACTTTGCCTCTTGAGTTCCACTCGCTCGCCAGTTCTGTTGGCTATGTCATCATCCCGGGATAATTCCCCGAGTAGTTTCCTTTCACCTCTAGTAGTTTCTGCCATTCGTTTCAAAAATGGCTGGGACTGTGAGCCAGGTGAGATTGACCTGCTCAACTGTTTCGGTTTTTCAAGTTGTTCATCTGCTCCCTGAACTTCCCTTGATTTATTATCGGCTCGGTGAAATTCCGAGACATTTTTGGCGTCTCTATCGGCCGAGTGGATGAAATCAGTAAGTAGAGGGAATTGCGGGAAGATCCGGCTTTGTTTACTGTTCCTACCCCGGTAATGTTCACTGTGCTGATTTGGGTGATATCCGCTGCTGTCGACGCGAGTGAGGATTTTGGTAGTGGCGGAGGGGGAATGGAGATGTAGGAGCTGATGCGGTGACACAAAACCTGTTATGCAAAAGCAAGATACCGCTACACATTAGATAAACTTCACCTTAATGTCACAAAGTCCTCGTTGAGGTTGTCACATTCAATGTCCTTGTCCCCCGCTGTGAGATAATGTAGCTAATAAATTATTCACTACCGCAGCGGAACGACAGGGTTAAAATCTTGGACGGAAGTTCCGCAAGCGAATCTATATATACATGGTTCCGGGGCTACTGGCTACGCCAGACTAATACAGTGGAACTAGTACAGGCCAGATTCTCATCTGAAGAAATAATATTAATTACCATGAGAAGTTTGTAGAAATGTATGACTGCCTCAGCATATCAAGTAATTTACAACAGTACTAATTTTTTTAAGCCTACTTTCCCGTTCGTGTGCCTGAACTTTGACGCCCTCATGACCCGGCGTGGTGAACATGCTCACCTGAGCCAGTACATAATAGCTGACTCATTCTCATTTTCCGTTTGAAACTGAAAGTGACTCGTTGTAATATCCCAGTCCTTATTTCTTGCACGGTAAGTTCAGGTGACGCTGGCACAAGTGGATCGAGAGAGGCCTTCATATATTTATTTTTTCCCCCTATCTTACAAGAATCACTCTGCGAGAAACTAATTTGGAGGTGCATCTCATCAAAAACTTCAATTTGCTTGACAGCAGTCTGTAATCTGTAATACATCTCTATCTAACCGCTTGATTTTCTCTGCACTTCACTGTCCGCGTCCTCAATTTATCAAGCCTCCGGTCAAAGAATATAAAAATTGAATTGAAAAATAGAAATACATAGTTATAACTGGTTAGTGGTAGAGGCTTTAGCTACTAACATGTTTTTTCCATACTAACAATGTCACGAGAACGATGGGGTAATAATTCCTCCCTGTATAAATGGTGAGATGGGCACCGAGAGCTGAAAGAATTCCGTGGATACTTACCCACAACAGCGCTGTTGCGAGCGGGGTGGTGGTAACGGTGATTTGTAATATCCAAAGAGCTGTGCGCACCTGCCAGGGAGAACTGGATTTTGTGAAAAAATGAAACATTTTTTAGTCAGGCAATAAATTAAACATCTCATTTCCATTGCAAATAGAGTGAAAATGGGGAAGGCCAAGATAGCCGTGTGCCAATGATAAGACACTGATACAGACGGAGGAAGCATCCTCAAAATTAAAAGAATATTTCATCTTTTCCAAGGTAGGTGTGACGTCACCTGTGGGATCCACCCTCTTTGTACGTGCGACACAACACGGCACTTCTCTCAACATAGGGCGAGCTTCAGGCCAGTTCGCAGTAAATTTATTCCAACTATTCCCCCCAGACTCATCCCGAACGGTATTTAAATAATCTGTATCTAACTGTCTTTTGTGAAGAGAAACTTCAACAGTAGAAAATTTAAGATAGTATTAAAATTTCATTTTTTGAAACATTATTTTCACTTCGAATTGCTCGAATATTTAATCCCTACCCCCAAACACCACACGCTACTTCCAGACCNCATGCTACTTCCAGACCAAAAGTTCGAATTTCAATTCTTGCTTGCACAGATTAGAAGTTGAAAATAATAGAAAATAATTTTTTAAATTCCGCTTGACTAGACTAGTTAACTAGAAGAATTCGCTCAACCACGACAATGAGCAAATGAGGTGAACTAAACGATGACCTGCCACGGTTGACGTAGACAGCAGAATTCTAGTAAATCAGCACATGATTTCCGTTTGGATTTCACGAAGAAAAATTATTAATTACCTCAACAATTTCGAGGATGAAAGTTACAGGTATTATCCACCAAAAGCGTTGGTCCATCTTGACTGATTCCAGAGGTTGACCCGCACCAGCTGGGTACACAAGAGGGAGAAGACAGCAATGAAAAAATCATTTGCCTCTGCACGGACCAAGAGCGACCTTCACCGTCAAGACGCGACGATAGGAAGAAAAGAAGACCGTTGTTGCGTTGCATTGGTGGAGTCGTCCTACCGGCGAGTTAAAATCCTTTCGCCTCCTCCTAAAGAGCAAGTACACGCAGCCTGACGTGTGTATGAACACTGTGATCAGAGGTCCTCGTAGTCAGCATCCGCAACAATCTACCTCTGAGAGCTCAACTTACGCATTCACTTTCTACACCGGGGTACCACTTTATACAGATGTATAAACGTAAGAATTTATCGAGGAGTATTTCTTCAGGAAAAGCTTACCGGTTCCGTGGGACAATGAGCGGTAGAGATTGTAGTAGATTTTTTCGATGATATATTTGCAACTGCTGTATAATTTTTTGTGCATCTAAATCCCAAACATGGTGGTCAGAAAAATTCAATTATATGCACGTACTCGAGGTTCGCCCTTTCGGTGTCATTGGCATGGATGTGGGAACATTGCATTGACGAGATCCCTACTACCCTAATGGAGCAGATGATTACTACCTCAGACCTACATACGTCACACGGCGAAATTGAGGCTTTTGGTCTTGAAACGATCCTAACAAAAACTCGTTAACATGAATGACATGGTTGAAACTCATGTTCGGTTTTAGAGAGAGTCTTCTTAAATGATAGATGTGACAAACAAGTTTTTCCGCTTCCAATTTTTTCCCCGTATTATTTTTCAG
>WJFA01003382.1:0-13034 GCA_009870155.1 Pseudobourletiella spinata | reverse complement strand
AAGTGGGAAGAGTCATGGTACATTCAGGAAGTCGGGCAAACTGTTAATGATTACGCTTTAAACCGGTTCGCTCCGTACGTGGAGTACTGTCGGAATAAACCTTATCAGGACAAAATGCTGCAGAAATTAAGGTAAATTGGATGGATGCAGTTGGAATATATTCGCACGGAACTTCCCGTTTTCATAAAATTACCCTCTGTAACCCCTTTCCCACTATTTCATCACTACGTAGGATTACCAATGATGACTTCGTGTCAACTGTGAAGCGAATTGAAGAGAATCCCAAGTGTCAGATGCTCCGCATGGACTCCTTCCTCATGCTACCTATGCAGCGAATCACTCGACTTCCCTTGCTAGTCAATGCTGTCATACAGCGTACACAGTCACTCAAGGAAAAGGCTATTTGTGAAGAGGCACTGACCAATCTGACGAACGTACGTTGTTCAAGTCATTTTAATTGTGTGATTGCAGCCCAGCCGTGCAGCTGGAGTAAAAATCTCCAACTTTACAGAGGTTTATAATGAAATATATCCTTTCCAGCTCGTTTTGGAATGCAATGATGCGGCGAGGGAGAGTCAAGATGCGGAGGAGACGGCTGCCATAATTGAGAAGATTGAGTTTCCGCGCTACCTTAAAAATAGCGTGACTCTGGGTCAGTTTGTCATGAAGAATGACTTTATGAAGAATCCTCTGGAGGCTAATGGACGTGGGGGTGGCAGCCAACTTAATTGGACCATGAGGAAATCCAAGAGGATCCTATACTGGCTCATTCTCTTTTCCAACCAACTACTCATCACGAAAAAGAAGAGGTAATACAGCGTGTGTAACCTTGATGCAATAATCCCCATTTGAGCTGGTCAGATGATTAATATTTAATTGTGTCATATATGTATAATAATGACAAAATTATTGGTTTTAATCTGTAATTAATGTTTTTCTGTATTCTGCTAAAGTTCAGGGAAGTTTGAAGTGATCGAGGCCATGCCCACGAAGGAGTGTCACATAAAGCCTTTGCCTAATCTGGATGGAGCCTCCAAGGATTTCAACAACTTCTTTATGCTGCATTTTGATCAGAAGGAATCTATCCACGTAAGCTGTTTGAAGTCATTGCTGAAGTTAGGCTCCTTCAGTAACAGTGCAATTATATATATTTTGATGAACGTGTACAATTTGCAGTTCTTGGGTGCTCGGACGCAGTCAGAAGTGGAGAGATGGCGTCAGAAACTGGAAGCGTTGAGAGGAGCTCAGGCGAACAAGAGCGAAGAGAAAATCTACCAAGTGGTCTTTTCCTACAGTGCACAGCGAGACGATGAGTTGTCCTTTGAAGTTGGAGACAAAATCCGAGTTTCGCAGATGCAACCTGACGGTTGGTACTTTGGCACGAAAGTGGCTGGAGGACAGTCAGGCTGGTTCCCTGGAAACTACACCAGTGCGTGCTAAAAGTTTTTCGTGAGCACCAACATATACGACTGACTGAGTGAGTGATTGAGAAGCCGGAGTAATGCGGTTTTGCTTCATATACATTCTGTGCCATTCCATATTCTATTTTGGAAATATGAGTAGAAATTTTAGAAACTAATCGAGAGTGTTTCCGTTTATTTATTCGGGTATTTTATAAAGCTAACAGAAATAAAGGAGCATGAAATCTTGGCAAATTCTTATTTTTAGCGATAATGATGGAGCTACTTGCGATGCGAGCGGAAGTTATCAAAATTCTGTCTGTGGTCATGAGCATTGAGCATTTGCGTGAAGGCATTTCACATGTCTGTCATTGGTCTATTCAATCATTACGGTCAATAATGTTATCACAGCTTATCTACCGTCACTGAGCTATGTATGTCACCGGAGTGATACATTTACACATAAGGAACATTAGTAGCAGCATTGCTGTAAAATCTCAGACTTTTTGAGCCAAGTCGTTACAAATAATATTACATCGTCAAGACAATATTGGTCCGAAACATACCTGCTCACTGATTAGTGGGAGGATAAAGTGAAATCGCATTCAAGCTGTGCTGTTTGTAAGCCATACAATGGGCAACTATACCACTACTTTTGGTCATCAGCTTTACAGAAAAAATCCACGCGGACGTCAAACCCGCGCAAATGTCCCCCCCCCGAAAAAATTTACGAAAAAGACAACCGCCCGGGTCTGGGCAACACAAAGTGAATTCAGAACGTAATGTATGTGTTCTTTAGTTTTGGAAGTTGGGGATTTGATACAAAACTAAAAAACCGAATTGAAGGACATCCCACCCCTCCTGGAATGAGCTTAGGAGATCCCCCTTGGGCAGAACCATGGGGTTGTGCTCAATACAAATATTAATATTCTGCAAGTGATGTGCGGACTAATATAAAAACAGAGCATCTTATTTCTAGTTACAGAAAAATATTTACGCTAACTGCTAGCTAACAAGAAGCTTATAACATTACTGCTAAACGCAATTGCAGGAAATCCCATTCCCACACAGTGATAACAACTGCTCAAAATCATTTCCATGTGATTCTCACCATCAGTGCAAGGAGGTAGATAAATTTAAAAACTTGTATAGAAATTTATCTACCTCCTTGAATCACAGTCGGAAAGTAAGATTTGGCTGTGACAAGAGAGCTTAGAAAAATAACTGAATAGTTTTGGGAAAATGTCTCCAAAATTTGTACACTCCCTTCCTGTGGCACGTTCTAATATCCACAACAATTATGGCTAATGCTTTAAATTATGTTCTACTATGTATTGAAGTGGTTAACTTGCGACATTTCATAGAATGCACTTTTGGTCTTGAGCTTTGAAAATTCCCAAAATCACAAAACCGGTGTAATTATCACGACTGACGACTGACCATTATGAAAGTCGCACTTCACATTTGGATAACTGCTTCCGGGTCACTAGAGCTTTGAGAAGGACTCAATCCACTGATGACCAAAGTGAGTTATGACATAGTCGTGATAATACATCATAATACAAAGTGGCTGTCCAAGAATAAGTGATGACCAGACAACGACGTTGCCCCAGCGAGGGCGCTCCCCATTCCGTCCCACGATTATTTTACAAACCGAGGCAAGTGGTAATTGAGCCATCATTCCGCAAAAAGCCCATACCTAAAAAAACACAAAAGCTCCTTATATTACAAATTTCCCTCATATTTCTCAACAATGACAGTCATGTGAAGTAAAGAAAAATTCACCTTGAACGTCCTCAAAGGAACTGACACAAGGTACTCGTGAAAAAATGCGGAGAAGAAGAACACGGTGGAAGTGGCCACAAATTTTGAGCCAGTATTCTTGATTACAGGCACGTACAAATGTCTCACGGCCCAACGATGAACGGGCGAGTTCCAAGTTCGCCAGAATGTGTCAATATCCGGGGAGTTCCACCAATCCAGGTAGAATTCCCGATCTGCAAACTTCAACACCTCTCCAATGATATTTAAGTAGCTATGGAAAAATAGGTAGAACCATATCAACCAAATCAAGTGGTTAGGTATCTGGAAGGAAGAAAACACGAATTAAAAAATTATTGTATTCTTAGAATGCACTTAAAGAACAGCTTCACCCACTTACCGCCAGCTTTAGCAAACGCTCCTGAATTTTCACTATATCCATATTGGAGAACGGCACAATCGAGTTTTTCACGGACGGTATGATCCACTGCTGGACGAGGGCAATGACGAGTTGCAAACCGAAGACAAACTCAACGATCCGTTTGAGCAAAAATCGTTTTCGTATGCGATCAGTTCGAGGAAAATTGAGCTCGTAGCAGAGTGTCGGAACGGCAACAAAATAATAAATGTCCGCCACGTACAGATTGTTCGGGTACTCCACATCCGGCTCCGACAGTTCTGCCTGAGTATAAGGCTCTTCATGAATGTGATTCCCATGCTGGACCTCCCCATTAGAGTATTGGGACGACTGAGATACTCTTCGCTTCCTCCCTGGATTGTGTGTAGATCTGCACCAGCTATTCACCTATAAACATGATAACTTAGCACCAAAACTCCTTGAATATCACCCCAGTCGATACCACCAGTTCAAGAATAAAATTTCAAAATACCTGGGCGTAGGACCATAACTTCAGGAATAGCACAGAGTAGGCAAGGCACACGTTGGTAGCCCCAATTAGCGAGAAAGTCTGTGTATCCCACGTATTGAGAATAGCTATTGGCGTCAGAATGAGTGTAAACAAGTTGATTATCTGCGCCAAACAAAAATTACTGCATTCACAAGCGTTCAGTCACGACTTTTTAAAATATTATATGTCAAGTTGGACTCACTTGTGCAAACATTCCCTGTTTGGGTGCAAGGTAACCTCCGGCAAGCCCTTTTTCGATCAGAAGACTCATCAAAATGTGCACATTGGCATCTGAAAACATCACAAGCAGTTCTAGATCATAAATCCACTTCATAAAATTTTCATAAAAATAATAATAGGTACACAATGCAATGATAAATACATTTAAAAATTACATGCAAGGAGAATAATTGACGGCGGTACAAAGGTCACAGAATCTCCCACAAGGACGTTGAGCCATTGCAGTGGATCAATCCTGTTTCCGTACTTCAAAAAATTCTCCAGAAAGAGTCGTAGACCTCCGAGTAGTAAAAGGAGGAAGCCCCAGTTTACAAATCCTCCAAAATCATTGAAACCCGATGACCAGGAAAACAATGAATCACAGGGTTTATGGACACTGCAACACAGAATTCCCAAAGCACTGTCAACTTTGTGGGAAATATTTTTTACTCAGCAAAATATACATGCTCTTCAACCAAGGTGAACCACTCTTGTAAAACACAAAATAACAAGTATTAGTAAATAGTGCATGACAGTGTAAACCTGTGAATAAGCCAACGTCGTTTGAGACTGAGAAAGACACAAATTAGCACTTGAAACAGCACACATCACAGTCACAGTAATTTTACATCTCTTCAAAATAACTGCTACATCAAAATTCCCATAAATAATCACAACTTACGGTCGGTCAGGTCGACGACTCCGCCGCTTCTCTTCCAATTGTCGAATTTCCTCTACACGGGTCGTGGATTTTGTCCGACGTAGGGTCAACTTTGACTCGTCCATGCTCATGTCAATTTTTCAAACTGACCGCCCCCTCTCGCCCCTTCTGGCTCTCACTCTATAATGAACGTTTGTATGGGACCAGTTGAAACGGTCCTATCCTCCTCCCAATGCTTCCTAATCGTCACTGAAAACAAGTTTTCGCTCTTGATATCCTCGCACTCCTCAGTTAGTTTTACAGTTTTACTTACGTTATCTCTGCGTCGGAGGGGGATAATGCACATAAGCTTGATGCCCAAATTCCTGTATGAATGCAACTACAACGAGGAGACCCATGCACGTATAGCAGTTCCCCTGTTTTTACATTTCCTTCAGAAGGTCGAAGGGAAGCTTATGCAATGTTATCACTTTATAATGAGTAAAACCATCATCGCTTCAAAGTACAGAAGGCTACTATTGCATTGTCATAACTTACCTCGACATAGTTTTCCTCAATTATTATGCGTATAGACATTGCCAGAGTTAGCAAATTACTAATCATTAATGACGGCCCCTTCAGAGTCAAAACGTACAACGCTAACCGAACTGGAATATTGGTCTGGACAGGATGACATGTGTAACCACGAGCTAGTTATCACCTCAGACTTTATGTGCACATATAAGTATAACTAATCTGCTGTTGTACCAATACATGATGCGATATGTGGTTGGTAAACAAGCTGTGGCCCATAGCCTCTGGGGATAATTTACATGAATGCGCTGAGCAGTTGCGGTCGCCGTCATTTAATGTGAGATGGACATTGGACTTGACCTCGAATAATTCCGAAATCATCAAGTTGAACATGAATTTAAACTTGTACGATTGGACGGGACGATTTGTAAATAATAGTATGGAATACGATACCACAACTGGCATTCGTTCAGCCCAGTTTGACTGTCGTTGATTGTCGACCATAGAGTCTGGAATTCTCATATTTATCCCCATGTCAAGATGAAAAATTCTTCAAATTCAATAAATCCACAGAGGAATTGTGAAAACAGGCGCAAGCATTCTGCATTATGCAAAAACATGGTTGGAGTTTTGGCTGTCGCAAGTCGCAATAGTGATGGTGAAGTAATATTAGTCCAGTCTGCATGGTGGAGGAGAGAAGCAAAGTTAGTTCTGTCTCGCACGAATTTAACGAACACAACGAGCAGAAACTGCCGTTTCGCGCACGAAGGGCAACAGTTTCTGCTTCCGAAACCTCCAAGAAATACGACGCACCAAATGAACCACATAAAAACCGTTCTAGGTCTTGTGATGGTACATGCATGTGGACACTAATTACCACTTACTAACTGTGGTTTAATATCTTTGACATGGACGTACAATTTGAAACTTTTAGCCCAAATCCGTCCCGGTCCCCATTAAATCCGCGCTTACCGCTTCATAAAGCTCCTAATATTCACGTTAATTAATAATTTCATATTGTGGATTCTGGCCTGATGAACTGATTTTCATATATATACAATAAAGAATATTCAGAATGGTCATGAATCAAGCATGAGAATGGACAACAGAAATATTAGTGAAAACATGAAGTTGAATTAAATTAGTTTTTCCGGGTCAAACTCCTTTACAATAATGGCAACGATTAAGGTCCGTGGGGAAATTTGTACTTTTGTTCTTCGTTCCATCCCCCGGAAGTTGTGGTTCATACCTAGAGGTTGCATGTGATATTCAGACAGGAATTCCTCTGCACCGGCATGTGACTACAATGCAATCTCTTTATCACAGTTCTTAGCAGCATGGTAATTTAGTTAAAGTTGTCAATTTTATTACTCCCTATTGATGTTGTGGTGTGTTTGTATTTCCATAGCCTATAATAGTTTTTCCTTTCAATGACATAATTCGGGGATGTTACTACATCAATGTATTTTTCTTGTCAAAGTTAAGCTTATGATACGACAGTGAAATCATTGTATATTATTTTGATATAACTCGGATCACAGGTCATTCCAAGACTCCAAATACCCACGGGGTGTGCTATGTAGAAGGCATAGCTGGTCACGGAGTTCCTTTTTGAGGCTCCATGTTAAGTACCTAATCGTCAGCTAAATTTTTCAAAGTGAGTAACATCAAATGAATAACAAGGGAAAAAAGCAAACTTTAATTCTCAAAGGAGCTCGGTGCTTTACTTGGGCCTTACATACAAAAGCGTACTGCAAAACCATGAGCGCAACGTGTGAGGATGAGACTCGAAAAAAATTGTCTTAAGCGGCCGAGAACAAATGATAAACGCTGAATTTTACTGGAATTTAAGCTAAGAAAGAAGTATACGGTGTGTATCAATAATTAACCGTATACATTGCACTAAATAAATCAAGTTCTTAGACTAGGTTTCAAATATATTGTCATCTATATCACTTTCTGTTAATTATAAAGAAATATAAAGTCAGGGAGGAAGTTGAAGAGAATGCCTACCGGGTCTTTCTATTGATTCACTTCATTTCATTAATCATTTTGCTATAGCAAATACATCAAGTACAAAAGACGTCAAGAGGAAATAAATGAAAAAAACGAAATTATTTTTAAAGGCTGATCTTGTCACTTTACATTTCACAGTAAATGACTTAGGCTCCCCATTGGTTACTTGAATAGGAACAGGACGTACTCATGTTCATTCCAATAATTTTGAACTTTCAAAACTTTGGTCGATTCACTTTTTATACAATTATTTTTCAGTCACCAAAAGAAAGAGTTTCTTACGCGGTGGTAAACTCTTGTTCATGTTCCAACGAAATCCTGTTGTGAGCACCACCTGGTCGCAAGGAGCAACGTTTGTGGTTTACACAAGTGCCATCCATTCGAACTGTATGTATTCCGTGTCTTGCGCAAATGTGACGATTAAGACTGTAATTGTTGTAGCAACGCATCGGACAATGCGGACAAGATTTCAATCGGTGATTTGAACCACGGATGCGAAGAGCACGCCGTTTGATTTTATTTCGAATTTTATTAGTCTGTTGAGGTGTCACAGGGCTTCGTGACGTAGTCTGTACTGCTTCGCAAACGACCGGGCGAAGAATCTCGATTTTGACTACATCAGGTGGGACATTTCTTGCTCTCTTAATTGCATCTGTAACAGACGGCAATCTTTCCGAGTTAACTGCAGGATAAGCTTCGGCTAGACCTACAGGCACTTCTACTATACGGGGTGGCACTTTGGGACGCAGTCGATTTTTTGACGGACAAGCTGGTATTGCCGATGATTTAGACTGAGTTTTCGTGGATGCAATCGTTCCCACCTTTTCAATCACAGGTCTCTGACTCGAATCTTCGCTGAAGATATCCACGGTACCTGACAGGATCTTCGCAGTACTCTTCATCGCTGTCTGAAGCTCCAAAAATTTAAGATGAAAATGCTCGGCAGTTTGTAGCAGAGTCATTTGAGAATCCTCTAGCGCATTCAGTGCTTTTTTGAGATCGTTATTTTCCGCTTCCAATTCTTTCATTCGAATTTTGTAGTGCCTCGCATTCTCCATAAGAAGATTCACGTCACGTGTGGTACTTGAAAGGACTTTCTAGAGAATATCGCACACAATGAAAATGTCACAATCACTGAAAATATTATCGTAAAACGCAAATGATAAACCTCACCAGGTAGTGGGCTTTCTCATCCAGTAACTTTCGAACGTCCAATCGAGACTGATGATTCCTGAATACAGGTGAATCAGATTTTTTGCTTGTGGAATCCACCCCTTCGAACTGGAAACGTCGTAACTGAGATCCTAGACCTACAGAACTTTCGCTGTCTTCCACATCACCAGTGATCACCTCCAAAAAAAATACGAATAAAATCTTAGAATGGAACACTGAACTGATTCAACTATCGCCTAAAGAATTTACGGGCCTCACCTCCCCTTCCTCAACAGAAACATGGATCCCACCGTTCTGTAAATGGCTTACAAGGGTGTCTGGATCACACTAAAAAATAAACACGAATTTCTAAGCAAATTGAAAAAACCCCGAATAGTTTTTACTGGCCTGTTGTTATTACCTCAAGCGGCTCCGACACAGTGCTACATGAAGGAGGTTCGAATAAATTATGGGAAGCCGGTTCCGAAGACTGCTCATCGCTGCCGTGTTGCAGCGAAACCCCTTCTAGTTTCACAACATTCATGGTATTCGTAGATACTGAAAAAATCTCTTCAACAATCGCTGCTTATTACTGGATGTCAGCCTTCATCAAAATTATTTCCCAAATTCAGAGAAGGATTCATCTACCCAAATATACTGCAAATTAGAAATTAGTTAATTTTGAAGTAGTTTTCATCTGAACCGATACAACAATCATGGGCAGTTGGCAGTTGTCAGTTCTATCTGACTATCAATCTGACATCTGCCAGCGCCGTTGACATCAAAGTGTCCAAATGCAAGTTTAATTTATCAACGAATTTATCCCACCCACCTTACCGCACGTTAACCTCATATATGTAGTACTCATAATGGTCACATATTGATGTAAAAATAGCTTCTACAGCACAGAGTTAATACCAAATAAACACCGTTACACCAACAAAATAAATAGGTGAATAAAATAAAAGATGAAAGTTACGTACACAGAGCATATAGGTCCCTGAAGTCTTTCTTCTGTCTTCTCTACTTTATTTTACAAAGTTGAGTACTACCCTGCGTACTGGGCGTTACCCAAGACAACGCAATCCTTGATGTTCTTATGTGAGGGCGAGAATCTGACCCTCCGAAATAACATTCAAATTGTTCAATTCCAATCGTGGTTCATATTCATACTCATGGTCGTTCCCGCTGGCTCAAGTATGGACGAAGTATGTATCTACATTCGGGCTAGCCAGAGGCCAGCATCTACGTATTGCAAGTTTGGTAGCAAACTAAACTAGCCGCCTCTCCTATGACGGCTACGAAAGCCAACAAAAACTGTGTTCGATGACAAAGATGACTACAGATGAGATATTAGCTACGAAATAAGATTTTGTTGAAGACCTCTCTTGGTTGGCTAGTGGAGACCGAGTTTCCCTCCCACTTCCCATGTTACAGTCCTATTCCTCTCATTTTAACACACCCTACCAATCTTCCATGGGTTCGAGAATTTACCTCGGTTGTCCTCTCGGAGTCCACACTAGGGTAAATACCTGTGGGTGCCGAATTTGTGCCGTCGTGGATCGCACGGGACAGATGGAATATCAGTCAGGGACACTCGATCCAGCGGCATGTGTCTGATATCAGTCGATGAAGCTTTAGATGAACTCAGTGGACCGTTAGCTGTAGGCAGCTGATAATTTGAAGAAACTAATCGTGTTTAACCTTTGACTTCAATTTATATAACTTCAGCCGGTTGCTGTCAGCAGTCGAATAAACTCACCGTAGATGGCCGTAGCCAAAATATGCAGTTTTATGTTCTTTATAATGGCGCCATCTTAAAAGTAAGAAAACAAAATTTTGACGTGTGCCGGTCGAAATTTGGTAAAACTGGCTGTTATAAGCCGATCGTTTCAGCTGATCCCGACCGATATCAGTCACGTTTGGCCGACAGCAGTCAATACTCGTCGATTTTCGGCTGTAATCAGCCGCAGCCGACAATCGGCTGAATCCAGCCGGACGTCCCTGACTGAATATGAGACTCGCTTGGCATGTGAGATCTAACTGCATCAACTCGACACCCACCTAATACTCAAGGCCCGCTTGAAAGTCCGCAAATTGCATCAGTTCCTAAAACTATCCTAAAGTCAGGGGCCGTTGACTATACAAGGCAACGTCACAGGATCGTGACTCATGAGCCACAGGCGTCCGATTTTGAACACTGAATGGGCTTTATTATGCGAAACTATTTAGAAAGAAATGTTAGTTTCTCCAAAGTAATTATACTTCTATTGAAATTTTTATTTCCAGTTAAAAATTAATTATTCTGCAAACAAGTTCGAATAAGTTCGCAAATCTCTTCGTTGCCATCTACCGGTTAAGAAGAGCACGAGCTTGACCGACGGATAGTAGAGCATTGATTCGACCTGACCCAGCGTGGTAGTTAACATACTGCGTGTCAAGAATCCCTGTACACGTCGTTGTATCACTATTGATAGCCTGGCATCCTCCTTTTAGGACTGCCTTAACCTGATCGTGAGATAGATCTGGGTTGACGTTGAGTGCCAGTGCAGCGGTCCCCGCAGCGTGAGAACAAGCCATGTTATTTCCTGAAAGGGAAGCATACGCATTGTCAGAAGTGTGGTGTGCTGATAGCACATTGCTTCCCGGAGCCACGAAGTCTGGCGTAAACTTTTGGCCGAACAAGGTTGAACCCGCACAGCTAAAAGGTGACAAATTGTCATCGGATGTGGCAGATCCGACCGCTATGGCAGTGTCGTAGTCTGCAGGTAATCCGACTGAACCGCAGGAGGGTACTGAGCTTCCGACGGAGAATAGGACGGTGACTCCGGCGCTACGCCATGCTTGAACCATATCCACAAAGGCTGAGGATCCGATTCCTCCGCCCCATGTATTACTGACGACGTTGGGGGCCTTGGTGCAGTCGGGACTGGAACCGTCGGGCCGAGTTGGGCAAAGAATGAATTGACCACAGGCGAGGAGGTCGGACTCGTAGCACAAGCTGCTGGCGCAACCCTTACAGGCTATCCATTTGGCCCCAGGTGCAACTCCGATTCCTCTGGTGGTCCCGGCAATTGTCCCTGTCGTGTGTGTCCCCAAGCCGTTGTTGTCGTAGGGGAAAATTGTCTTCTGACCAGGATCGTACCAGCCATAGTCCTCTCGGAAGTTATCACGCAATGCCTCGTGAGTGTAGCGAACTCCGGTGTCCACGGTAGCAACAACAATCCCTTCGCCTTTGTTACCATCGGCCCAAACTGTGTCAGCCTTAATTCTTATCACACCCCACTGGATTTCATCCGTCGTAGCTTTGGTCAGGTTCTCATAGACCACGACGTCGACAGGCTCATCAAGGTTGTGGATAAGCTCTTCGGTGATGCCAGCAATCTCTGGGAAAGAAGCGAGTTGTTCTACAAGGCTGAGATTTGCGTTGCGGATTATTATTTGGTTGGTGATCCACATGGACTCAAATAGGATAGACTCTTTCCGAAGATATGCAAGAACATTGGCTTGAGTTGCGTCTGCATGATGTCTGAGGGACTCGTAGACAGCTTTCAACCTGTCATCACGGTTCCGAATGTTTAGGGTTGAGATCAGATTTAGAAGATCGCTGGTTCGGTCCTTCATGGTGAGGATTACTGTGGCGGTGGACTTGTCTTCCAGTGTCGCCATGAGCAAGGAGTCCATGATGGGTGCTGGAACGACTTGCTGGATTGTGATCAGCATGCCGACCACGAAAACTAGATTTACTTTGAACATTGTTTTACACTCTAACAATTCCAACTGTTAGTATTAGTATCAATTTCGTGTAAAATTTTTGACTGGCGAACTAGTCGTAGCCGTAGCTGAGTTGTTTGTGATATGGTCACGGCGCGAAGGAGGCTTATATACTCTTTAGTTGTTGAGTGACCGGACCGAACAAGTCATTGCATTGTTGACCTTGCATAGTCACTTCTGTCAAAAAGTTCCTTCAGAACATTTTGTCATGGTCATTGAAGAGTGCTGTCGATAGCTCCTCATTACCGTTCAGCTTAACAAGAAACAGGGAACAATGAAAGCTTAAGGCTAATTCAGTGAATAGGCTTTACAGAGCTCTTACATCACGTGATCCGACTTTCGCGGTATTTTATAGTAATTATGATTTAATTGATAAATGAGACTTTCCGCATGGCTCAGTGTTCTCAGAGTAGAAAAGTATTAAAAAATATTTTAAGTGGGTTACCTGTTGATCATAACACATAATATATTCTGCATAATGAAAACATAAAATTGGTAAAAAAAGCTCCACTCATTTGATCCAAAGGTTGAACCTTAATATGAAAATAGGGATGCCATAAGTCCTGATTTCATCAGGACAGTCCTTATTTGAGCCCCTTGAGCCTGTTTTAGAATTATGAGTCTTGATGG
>WJFA01003381.1:0-13035 GCA_009870155.1 Pseudobourletiella spinata | reverse complement strand
CCTGACATTGGAAGAATGATGAGTAAGAGGGTGAAACGCTGCATTCATTACCATACGGACACGAAGAAATTATCAAGGTGTGAATCACCAATTGCGAACAATGCAATAATGGTTGAAACGCTGAAAAGTTTGAGGGCTTCGTTACTGCCTGAGTGGTTTGCACTGTTCCAAACTCAAATCAAGGTTATGGGGATGAGCTTTTGGTCGAATTCGTTAATATTGAAGCGAATTCTGCTTCAATATTAACTTTAACTTAACAATATTAACTTACGTCTTCACCAGAAACCAATAAAGATGTGCAATTTAACCGATACTTTCTGATGTGCTAGGGGTATTATTGTTGCGACTGCTTACAAGGACCTCAAAAAGGGTGCAATGACCCCAGAAAATGAATATTTGTCATACGTTCTAGCATGGTGCCTTGAGTTGGTGAGTTGCGTTTTACATAATTGACCCTCTTCAAAGTTCTGTTCTTCCCCACGGTTTAGAAGTTGGCAATAATTTTACTTATTTTCAGTATTTTGCACATACAACTTTCATTTTTGGTTGAAAACTAAAAGAAGGAAAACCTCTTGTAGGTTGAGATAGCTTTTGAAATAGTTGATGACATGTTGGATGGAAGTGAAGCACGAAGAGGACGCAAAAGTTGGCATGTACTTGAAAATAGTGCACCACTTGCATGCAACGATGCATGGGCGATAGAATGCTGTGCTTATGCACTTTTGAAGAAATACTTTGACAAGTTGGCGTATTATGTCGAGTTATTCGAATTGTTTAAAGACTTCACAATGAAAACATTGCAAGGACAGGCGTTTGACGTCCTTACGGCGGCCACAAAAGATTCTAGAATGTAAGTTTGATTTCCCTACACTAAAATAGTAAAATTAGTCCATGATACAAATCTCAGTCTCACCAATTGCATTCCGTGCGGCAATAGTAATGCTGATGGAAACGGTTCTATTTATGCTAAATTTCCTTAAGGTTAACAATGGATCAGTACATACATATCACGAAATACAGATCAAGCTATCAAGCTTGCTACTTCCCCATAAAGTTGTCACTCCTTATGGTATCCTAATCATGTACAAATGCAATCCTTTCCTTAATTCAGACTTTGACATAATAATATACACATACATTATTATAGAGTGGAATAGAAGTTGAACATTGGGAGCAAATAAAGGACATTTGTATGGAGCTGGGGTTTATGTTTGCGATTCAAGATGACTTTATGGATGTTTTCGGCGAATCCGAAGAGATAGGGACCGACATTGCTAAGGGCAAATGTTTTTGGCCCACGGTAGCTTCTCTGGAAGTAGCCTCTGAGAATCACCGCAAGATTTTACTGGTGACTAAAAGCTATTCAGAACTTTGGTTCAGTGGGACTTACTGGGCAGCGACTAAAAGAGATTTTAATATTTACAGGAAAATCACGGAAGCAACGATCCGCAAAAGGTTCTCATTTGTAAGGATCTATTCATCTCTCTGGGAATACCGAAGATTTACAAAATTCAGGAAAATGAAAGAGTGGATAAAATAAAATCAATGATTAGCGGTCTCCCATTGCAAAAAATTCGAACGCCTCTCTACAAAATGCTGGAAATCATCTGCACAAACAAATTCTGAACCGGTTAATATGCGTTGTATTGTTTATTCAAGCATGCGTCGTAGCCTCACACAGTCTCAAATATTGGATTTAATTGCTGTTGGTAACAGTTCCTGAAAGCATGTAATCCTTAGTTGCAAAGTTTGGATAGATTTGAATACCCGGTCAGCGTCCAAGTGCAGCTTGGCTGTATAATTGTGATACATACGTTTGTAGATGGATTTGGTCACGGAGTATAAGTATTGTTACTATTGTGCCTGCCGCCGGCAAGGAGGAGGAAGTCGGGTTGAAGCTGACTTGGGTGTCAAAGCCGGCTTGGAGGACTGAGTGTGAGATTTAGGAGTTGGACTATGCGCATGGAAAAATAATAAAATGTTAGAGTGCGGCTAGGTTAGCTGGCAAACCCTCCAGATTTTTATAAAACAGGTTTGCTTGTTAATTTTATATTTTCAATTTAGTTAATTCTTTAAGTTATTACTAAAATTTTGACGGTCCCATTTTTAAATAAACTAGTGGGTGGCGGAGAGATGACCATATCTGATTTAAAATCTATTTATATACTTCATGCCAGGCATCGGAAACCAAATCAAGGAGGAAAATCAACTAGTATGCATAATAATTTAGAAGGGCCTCTAATAAAGTAGTAGTTAAAGCTGGGAGGATTCGCCAAAGAGACCAAGGTTCCACTGAAAACCATCTCATTACCACCAGACCCCCGATCCGTTATAATCTCGAGGCGCTCAAAGGAAGGGTGTTTCAGGTATTATCTTCCGAGGATATTACCAGACACATCTGGGAGGCAACTGGAGAATAATTGCTATAAGACGTTCAAATCGTTAAATAGTGAACTAGTGGCGCGTTTCGGAACGGAGTATAAACGTGAAGAGGCGGAAAACAAGTTAAACAATACAAACGAAATCCTCATCGGCCTACCTCAGCATATATTAACGAGGTCATCGAGCTTTCGTTGAAGAGAGGAGCGATAGGCTCTTGAAAATGATAGATTCAGACGCTCAGATGGCACTCTGGAGGAACTCAAATTTGAGTTTCTTGGTAGATGCAAGGGGTTACCGGCTGACTGAAACTCTGATGTGAACAAGTTTGATCGCCATTGAAATGTAAATAGTTACCCGCGTCGGTCTGGAAATCGCAGTCACTACACTGGGTACTGAGTATTATATTGAATCTAAATTCAAATCAGTAAAAACTAAAACCGTTACAATTTAAATCCCATATTATAGCGACTCGAACTAAGAAAACAGCCGGAACTAATCACACCAAGATAATACGATGATAAAAAATGAGATGGTGATAATGATAAATCTCGACTGCGGATTGGATCAAAATTTCAACAGTGAATACAATAAGATATTCTAGAATTCAAATCGATTTGGTTTTTATTTCTATATTTTATACGATTTTATACGTTGGACAGCGATTGGGCGAAATATTGTGGAGTTATGGTAAGTGGTTCAGATGGCGCATCCGGCACAAGATAGTCCAACTCTTGCTCCTGGCCCTCTTGGTTCAACTTTATTACGCTGCGGTGCTACAATGTGTGCAGATAAGTAAAAAAACGAAAAGAAGTCCAATATTTTGCCTCGGAATAGCATTGATCTCAGTCATTCTGTCGTTAAATCGCGTAGGAATAACAGATTTCGGGCAATGTTCTCCTGTAAATCGCACCAAAAACGTATTTTTTACATCAAATTTTTAGAAAAGGGTCGAATTTGTTAGCAAAAATGAAGATTGCACTAAATCTCAGAAATTTAATAAATCTAAGCACGTACTAATTTGCACTCACTGACAAGAGGACTTTCTTTACATGTCAACAAAGTACAAATCAATGATCATGTGCGTTCGAGAGGTCCTCCAAAAAAATTAACAATGGCCAATGCCTAGGTTAGGTGCGGAAATTCAGATTTGGCTGAGCTATGAGCTCTCAAAGTTTTGTTGACTTGGTACGTCTTCACTTGAAAATCCCATGTTAAATTCCATAAGGATTTTCCAGTTTTGAGTTACGCGTGAGTACTCATTTACACCGATAGTGAGAAAAACGGCGAAAATTTGGTGTGATGATTTTCGTCTTGGAATGCGGCCAAATTTTCAGAAACAATGTAGTATTGATACTTTTTAACATCCGAAAGCACATTACCAACCATCATCCAACCGCAGGAGAGGTATTTTGTGCGGGCTTTTCAAAAATCCGTCGAAACTCAAAACTGGGATTTTTAAGTGAAGACGTATCCCCCTTTGGTGCCCAGGTGACGAAAACTTTGAGAGCGGGTAACTCTCCAAATCTGAATTTCCGCACCTAGGAATTGGCCTATGTTAATCTCTCTGGAGGACCTCTCGAACGCGCATGATCATTGATTTGTGCTTTGTTGACATGCAGAGTCCCCTTGTGAGCACAACAATTCGATGGATACAAACACTGTTTGCATCCTTCCTGCATCATAACACGAAGTGCAGTACTATTAGGGTTTTCAAGATTGTTTTTACGTTATTTTGTTTAAATAATTGCTGCTCGCGATTCATTTACATTTTTAGTCATGCTCTTTTTGCAAGCTTCTGAGCCTGCCTGCAATGTTCAACGGACTACCGAATCCTCCCACAACTTTTCAAAATTTAAGATAGGAGTCCTATGGCAGGAGTAATAAACTTAAACATACGCATGCGTACAAGTTATTATTCGAAGTAGAAAACTTTATTTTAAGCAAATTTTTATTTAACCCACATGCACGATGTATTTTGTTTTTGTTTCAGAGCCAACATACTTCCAACACATGTGTAGAGTAGCTCCAAAAGAAGTAACTTTAAAGTGTTAAAGTGTAACTATTCGCTTGGGAAGAAATTAGATGGGTTGATTCTTTATGTTTCTTCACTTCTACTGGTTTAACCTATGGTTTTATACAATTTTTTATTCAACCCGCGTTCCTGTGCACTGTTTTTTCTAAATTGAGCCCGAGATATGTTGCATGGATAAAATCATATGGTAATTTAACATTAGCGTAAACCGGCCACATTTATGCGTACTATCTACAGCTAAACCCCTAGGCGCATGTGCATGCGTGATAGCGCATTTTATAGATGGGATGTGTGGGCTAACCATGGTACCTTAGACATTACGTAGACAGACGTATGTGTGCTGGCTCTGAATGGAGTTTGAGGGGAGTTTGAGAAATTTTGAGTTTGTGATTCAAATTACGCTGACATTGATGGAGTGTTTGTTTGAATCTGACTTTTCGAGTGATTTGAGACAAATTTCCTTTTGAACTATTTTGGTGAAATTTTGAATTCCTATTGAAGTTTATCAAAATTTTGGACATAACAAAATGGAAAAGCAACAACCAACAGCATTTTAATTTGACCTTGAGCAGATTATGCTTGTACATGCGTGCATAAGCTCAAGAATTGGTTCTTGTACTGGATAAATGATAAAGCAGAAACAAATATTTTAATTTGACCTTGAACACATTATGCAAAGAAATGCATGTATAAGCTCTAAACTATGTATTCGGGATAGAAAAAGACTACGGCAGCAATCAAAAACAATATTTTAAGGTTGACCTTGGACTTTTACGTAATTTCAGCCTCCGGCTAATGTATATTTCCTGCGGAAACTTCTTAACGCCTGCGGCAGTGACGAATAACAACAAGAATATGTAAGTTTACCCTTTTGTTATCGCTTCTTTGCCGCATAAACTTGTTAATGCATGAGGCAATGATGAACAACAACAACAATGCAAGAAATGCCGCAGACTACCATTTCTTTCCAGCGTAAACTTCTAAATGCCTGGGGCAATGATGAACAACAACGGCAATCCAAGTTTACGCTCAGGCTCCTGAAATTTTCCAGCGTAAACTCCACAACGCTCGGGGGTTTTCAAGTGGAGACGTGCCAGGTCCAATATTAAGTAATACATAATGGAGAGATTTTGTAGCGCGCAAGATGGAAATTTTCTTGCTGGTACTTCAATGTGCAGATTTGAACATTCTAATGAAATGATGTAGCTTTGTGGGATTGGCTTTGTGAATTCAAATACATTGCTGTAAACTGTAAAGCTCAAAGTCATTGAAAATATTTTTTACTACATCCATTAATTATTAAATTTAAGTCTTAAGGAATATACATATAGTCTTCAATTCCGGCGGTGCCGCAAAGCGTGAGACCTGTTACAGGTAGTTCGTCCATGGTGTTGTAAACGGGAGTGACGTTGAAGGATTGTCCCACGAGCATTATGCAGTTGTAACTTCTGATTCGGTGCTCGTGGAGAGGGTATTCCCAGATTTCCCAGTTATTCGTGTGGATATAGAAATACGGGCACTGAACGTATCTTCCTTCGGCTACGGGTATAAACCTTGCTTGAGCAAATAATCGAGCTCGTTCCCTCGGATAGCTGGGAAGGACTTGCAGAAAGTATGAAAATCTTTTTTTCCGGATATCATGGAATAGTAAATAACACCTTTGAATTCCAGTTTATGCTCTCAAGGAACGAGAAATTCTTCAAGATTAGAAACCTTGCTTCCCATTTTGAAGACTTCCCAGTTGTAACTGAGATGAGCGATATTAAAAATTGTTTGGTAAGTGTACGTCAACTTAAACGCTTTGATCTAAGTTACGATGATCTTTGTTTGGTGTAAACAGGTACGTTTCAGTGACCACGTACAAACCTATGAGTTTATAGATGATCAGCATTCCATTGAGTCACGGAAATGTTACTGGGAAATATATGCCAGAGACCGGATGCGATTCCAAGATAGGGTCTAAGGACTAGAATTAACAATTTGCCGCGTGATAAGTGCATCGTTTAGAAAATTTTTTAGATTTGATTCAAAAAATTATTCATTTTCAAAATAAGTGAAATCAATAAAATTGCAAAAATTGCTTTATGGAATTCATATTAAATTCAAGCATTCTGGTACTGATAAAAAACGAATACAAAGCTTCCATTCCGTGGAGCGAAAGCTTCATCTTTGGTCCAACTCAGCTGATGTTGTACTTGTCTTTTCCATTGGAGCTAAGCGGCATAGTATCAGTTCGTACTGATCAAACACGTTGCGGCGGATTCTATACTTTACGGAGGCAATATTAGGCAAATAAGAATCTTGGAAGTAGGTTATTAGTTGCTTCGTGTCGGTAGGATTTTGAAACGCTCGATCTTCTTTCCCACCGAAAAAGGAAATAAGTGATTCCATTCCATCTAAGTAAGTATTGGTATATCTGCATGATAATGTCTTTAAGAAATCTAATTATTTCGCTGCCTTCAAAATGAGAAAGCTCAATCACTGTCTGCTCGTTCATTCAAATTTCCCTTCTGAGAAAGAAAAATGGAATGTTAGATATATATGGATGCTGCGCGTATCTTGCGATGATATTTCCATCAATCTGAAATAAAAATATTGCAGGAGCTTAATAATCTACGAAGCAAAGGGAAATTTGAGGCTACTCACCACAGAACTTTCTCCGCAAGTGACGAAAACTCATTCCCTTACTGGATATGGTTTTACAAACTTAAATTCCATCAAACATTCGGAGTTTAACGGGCAATGAATCATTTGATTGGTCGACTGTGAAACAACAAATACTCGCCTAAAATCGAGATGAAGTTAACATTTGTTTCTCGGAAACAATGCTAAAATTCTTACCAACACCAAAGCGCTCTCCAAGTTTAGTCTTTGTATTACTCATGTCTTAATGAAGGTTACCTGAAACAAACTCGTCTTTGCTGATGCAATGATTCGAATGGATCTCTAAAGTTAATGGACCCTCATATTTATACTCACACATAGGATGGTACATCACAACGTTTCAGACAAGTGTGATCCCTTCACACTTGTTTTTCCATCTCAAGATGAAAGTTCAAGGTTGGAATAAAGAAAACGTTCTGCATTATATGACCATCATAAATACCTCCAAAACTGGAAAAAATGTCTTTTGGAATTAAATCTTAAACATGTTTTTCAAATAAGAATATGTCCTTTATTTTACACAAAATCATTTATGAGCAATTTTGTAGTGCCCGAATGGATAACTTAAATTGTAGTCTTCTTTACGCGTGTTACATCTGGAACATGAAAAGCCACCGGATTCACATTTATGGCAAGTAATCGATAGATCAACCGATAGAATACATTTGATATTTACATGTTATATATGTCCCTTATTTTAAAAAACAGATTTTTACGTATCATGCTTTACATTCTTGAGAATTCTCATTCAGACCCTTACATTTCCAATCATTTTCTCTTGAAGCGTACAATAAAGAATATTGTTTTGATTTAAGCATGGCAGCTTCTACGATATCCAATGTTTCTATTTTCATTTTCCGCTCACGCCTTTGTTGAAATCCTTCACTTCAGGTATACTGGGGTACCTTGAAAAGAATTCATGATAGTGAGGGATTTTCGAAAAATCGAAAACGTCTCTGTGCTCCACCACATATCCCCAACGTCCCTTCGAGATCCTTAATAACATTAATAGTACAATCCGTGTCTACAAATAAGTTTTTAATGTTATCACCCCGATTCGCATAAGGTTATTATAGAAATTATCATAATAAATCACTTTTGCATAATCTAGAATCCAACTTGAATGGGCTTATCAGAAGCAATCTTTTTTGGACTTAATAGCATAATAGTTATGGCGTTCAAAAGTATCTTAAAATTCTTAAGTGTTGGGTTGCTCATGTATGTTCGTGCCTCCACTACAGATGTACAAAACTTTTACTTGTCTGCAGTGTTTTACCGAAGATTAAATTATCACAGAGCTTCATATAGACCCTTTCGGAGACTCTTTGCAATTTATCTCGTTTCCAGAGTGAAAAGTTTAATTTTTTTCAAATACGCCTCCTGTTTAGATTTAATACCACGTTATATTTTTACAATTTTTACTCTCATTGACAAATATAATTTTAGTGCATCGTCTTTGATAACATAGTGGTCCTTATTATAAGTCGAAAGTACCCTAGGTTGCGTAGTAATACTTTTAGGAACCATCGAGAAATTCGTAGTTTTCATTTTATCAATCACAGCTTGCTGAGCTTCACCAAGTTCGGAAATATTAACCATTCGTTTCTCAGGGGCTAGAGGCAAATCCTTTGTAAGGTCATGAATATCCTTTGAAATCTCGAGCTTGACCTCTAAAATGTATCCTTCGTCGCCCTGGCATTGAAAACCATGCTTCCATTCAATAGCTTCCAGCTTTTTTACATCGACCCACTCAAATCCAGACCCCGGGAGCTTCTTCTGCATAGCATCCGCATACAGCGAATCGATGTCAAAGTAGACAATATACGTTCGCGGCTTGGAAACATCAAAATTTTCAAACCGCTCATCATTAGCTTTTACTATATTTTGAGTACTGTAACAAGGCCCTCCGCGCACTCCAACTAATACAAATTCTAACACCTCCTTATCTCGAATGTAGTCTAACCGGGTCCTTGACGCAAAAAAAACGTACTGCCAGGAATATCCACTGATACAATGATATTCGTACAACAGTACACAAGATCTAATCCATATGTGTTGAAACAATTTTGTCAAAAATTTTCGAATACAACGACTAACAATACCGTATCAAGTATGGCATACATTTTTGCATACTACTGGAAGTCCTCAACCGTAAATACTTTTGTAATTTGACGAACTTTACTTCACTCATCACCTGAAATACTTTCCCCAGTCAAATCATCAAGAATAGCCTATCGGGAATAGGGCCACCTTCCTGTGTAAGCGAGGGATTTGTGAGGTAGCTATAGCAAAACGAAGCCTTGCCGTAAAGAAGGTCAATGTGTTTGTTGCAGTGGTCAATTTGAACGGCTATGGAGTCCGGAAATAGTTCCACATAACTTTCTGTAACCATATTGAATAAAGGATTATTTTCTTTTCTTAAGTTAGCTACAAGAGTGGATAAACTGCTGGATGAGAATTGAAACGAGTCGATGAATCGGATCTTGGTACAACGTAGAAACCTTCTTTGAGATAGAACATTAGTTTTTCCATAGTCTGAGTATAAATTTGAGTATATTGGGTATATTGATCGCGTTCCTGGATTATAATTTCAACAAACTCGTCTGACGACTTTGCAACGACTCGCTTACATCCCAACCTTAAAAATGTTTAGATTTAAAGTTTTGTATTACAAAGTGAAAGTTAAACTTAGTCCCATTGTGCGGATTGCAGACAAGTTCCTGATTGTGTCTAACGTGCAAGTTGCAAGGCGTACAAAGAGCTCCGACGTATTTTCCCTTTATATGATTATGGTGAAAACATTTTAAAACTCTCGCTGGCGTATTTATTTCTGAAACTTTCTTTCTGAAACTGTCTCTGTGAATGCTTTCATTGCATCTGGACCATCATAGTATTCAAAATGAGCAACTCGAGAGTTTTCAGAGCCTGTGGATACAACTGCTATAGAAAAGCTCGCGACCGTAAATTCGGACACAATATTGTTTGAATATCTGAGTTCGTGAATCGTTTGTAAATGTTTCAAAATCAAAATAAATTACATCAGGATATGCTAATGTGATTTCCTTGCGTTTGAATTCGAGCCTTTTCTTTGGAAGGGGAAAGCTTTCTCTCACCATTACTGGACCATCACAATTTTGATTGTCATTATTTAAATCGGATTCTACCTTGAAATTTTAAAATCATGATTTACAGTTGAACATTTTCTTTTGAGAAACGTTTCCTCCGCCGAGAAACTTATTAATGCTTGTAATTAGCACCAAATGCAAAATGTATTTGTCATTCTCAACTGCAATTATAGTTAACGTTAACGTACCTGTCCGTGTCTGATATACTTTTTTCTGCTTTTCTTAATAACACAGTTTCTGTCCCTTTCAAACCGGAACGATTTATCCTAACTCCTGGATTACGCTCTTCAAATTCTGGAATACCGTTATAAATGTCAACATTTCCCTTGTGTACATCACTGTAATCATGCTTTCCAATATAAGGAACCCAAGTAAGAAAATAGGTAAGAGTCGTGTGTTCCCCTTTTGGCTTACTCAAGTTCTCAAACTGTACCTCCTTCCAGTATATACTTTTCAACACGCGGATTTACAAATAATTTTGCCTCTTTTATCTTAATTTATATACTATCTACTCTAATAACGTACCATCCGCTTCCATTCTGCACAAGATTGGTTTTATTCTCAACTATGTCTGACAATTTATGTCTGAGGAATTTATCGGTATCGGTTGAAGCAAGCATATCCTGTAGATTTGAGTAGAAGTATTGAGTTGTACGATGATGCTGGACTCCGCCATCAGGATTATCCTTGCGTTGCACCAACGTGACTACGGCTTTCATAAAAACCCTTAATTGTCCATGAATTGTACGAAATTGTTGCAAAAGTGTCTTCATTTGATCTTGTAGAGTCGTAAATAAGTTGCCCAAATCTACTAAATTTTCTGTTGTACGATTAAAGTAGGTTTTCAATGCCCCAAGATGACGTCGAAAATGTTCCTGAAAAACTTGTAAGTTAACAAGACGGCCGGCATCGACGTGACCTCCATGTTGACCAGGATCAAAACTGAAACACTTGCCACAATCACCACAGAAATGATTGGATTCAACATGAGCCCAATAATTGGCATTTGTACGAACATAAATCACACATACCGCCATTCAATATCGAAAAATCTGAAAATGAGACAAGTTATATTAGATGTGTATTAGGGATTTCTTCATCGGCTATAAGAAATGGCTTACAAAATTTACCCTTGACGATTATGTTCGGGGCGAGTTGTGCGTTCTTCATAATCTTGCGTACATAAAACACAAAAGACACTTGTACTTGTAAGGTCGTGTGATGAGTACTTCAATAGATCGACAAGATGTACACGGCATTCTGTGTCGCTGCTTTTTGAACACATTGCCTTGGCCTTGTTGAGCATAACATTTCGAACAACGGGGTACAGAATGTCTGTAAGAGCTCTAGCTTCTCCTAGAAGGTCACCGTAAGTAGCTGTATGGATGTTTTCCACAGAATCAATAACTCCGGACGTTGCACTCACTGCGTATGACGTACCTTTGTCGGCATATAGAGCTTTTAGGAGCCATGGTTCAATGCCTTACTTGCAACTGTTTCCGTCTATTTTTGTGCTTAGTATTTATTTTCAGGCGTCCTCGCTTTGTTTTTCTTGCCGTTTCGGTGGTCTCTAAAATTCTTTCGAAGCAAACCCAGTCTCCTTTGACATTTTCTTCAAAGTTTTGTTGTTTAATAGTTACATCTGCAGTTGCAATAACATCTTTTGGTTTGTTTGGAAAAATGGGAACCTGAACCATGTCAGTTGTACGGGAATCCTCTAAAGATATGTCATCTGCCTCAATCAATGCTTTAATTACCTGACCTGTATCATCAGTAGTATTCAGTGATTTTATCTACACACTGAAAATCTCTTGGTGAATTTCAGGCTCAATCACTCGCATACACTACACAATCCTGTAGAGACATAACAAATTCGGACAAAATCAATGATAATAAAACTGTGCAAAGTACCCCATGAACAAGACTACGATGTAAGCTTATGCTAAACTTTAAGTTTTGTGTTTCTCTTCTTATTTCTGCGACTTATTTCACTCTACGACAGCCAACGACTTTCTTCAAAACTCGTTTTTATAATTCGTTGATGGAACGTTGAATGATTGTCAGAAGGAGCTAACTCAAACAAGATGTCTATGTAAGTCTCTAACCGACTAGGATGTACGTTCAGGGAGTGTATACAACACAAGTGTCAGAAGGATAAATGTCCGTTCGTACCCAGTACTTGTACTTTTTATTCCCCGTGTGAAGGTTAAGAAATAAATATCCACATTCTTTATTGTAAACTGCTTTCGTGTACGCCTCAACTAGAAATTCTTATTGGCCTGGGCAAATTTGCCTTGCAATGTTTCTGATTGAGCTGCGATCTCTTGTTTGATCAAACAAAATAAGGTACTGTGTGTTAATGTTTACAACTCTAAGTGCGGGCTGAAATGCGCTTTGCAGGATTAGTATTATTGATGCTCCAAGGTGATGTGCATGTTTGATGAAATACCTTGCAATCATATCACTTTCTTCTTTTTTTCTAAAAATGTCCATCTGGTAGTCAACTACTGTTATACACGGGTTAGTTGTTATTACTTCGATGTCGCGTACGTTATTTGTAACTAAAGACATCCAAACTATTACTAAACTATAGACATCTACAAATCCATGATTACAGAAGAGAAGTTATACAGGGTGTCTCAATAGGATATGTCATATTTGTTTTCCTTATAAAACCTGAATGTCTGAACTCACATCAATGATCTTGGTAGTAATCGAAAGCTGAGGCTTTGAAAATTTGTTTGGTGAACTCGATCACGTGCGACAACTGGTACCAGAGATATGCACCAGTCATGAAATTGCATGGTAATTTAACATTGTCGTAAATGGGAC
>WJFA01003380.1:0-13036 GCA_009870155.1 Pseudobourletiella spinata | reverse complement strand
GTGTTTGTGTGTGTGTTTATGCGACTATGAGCAGACTCTCACGCACTGTAAATAATATGTACCAAACAATGGGAAAACAGCAGTTAGAAATCTGAATGGAGATATTTTGAGCAAATGGATCAGAAATCCTCATGTTTCAAATCTAAGGGCTTAGGATACTTCGCTGAAAAAGGCATGAGAAGTTTGAGTCCACTAATATGCTATACTAATAGTCTACTAGTATAGCATTTAAGTGAAAAGATGACCAGATTTAGCCCTCACCGTCACCCCTCACAGACTTACAGCGGTCGGTGAGGGAAAGATAGGATGGTGAATGTGTGAAATCTATTTCTGCATGGAGACTTGGAAATTAGGATATAAATAATAGAAAGGAGTGTGATTGAGAATGAATCCCGAATCAACATTATCATTCGGAGGAATAGACACAACAGTGGGATTGCTCACACGCGGCTGACCTTGCACGAGTTCCCCCACCATGCGCTCTTGCCGAATCACCGATTTTTACGTTTCAACTCATGAATTTCCACTCTTTATTTTATCCACGGCAAAAATTGATGGCATGAATCCAGAATAGGCGTACTGGATTGAAGAAGGAGCGAGTCAAGTAGTGGTATTCTGTATCTCGCTATCCAACCATTTCACTAGGAACAGGTGTGATTACACGTGATGAAAAACGTATAGAAGAATTTTATTTGATTTTTCAGCCAATATCTGCATTAACTACATGAAGGAAACGAACATGATGTTCGTGGGAGGCATCATCATTGCCCTCGCAGTGGAGTACTGTCATTTACACAACAGAATTGCTCTTCGTGTCATAATGATCATTGGAACTTCGCCTATCAGGTAAGCGGTTCAAATATTAAGTATCATCCCGTATGCCGCCAATACATGACATCCCCGTGTGTCCAGTGCAGGTGTTTTAAGGGTTTACTTCTGGTTGAATGATAGAAGAATGATGTATACTGGGGGTGTTGACAGAAAACACCAAAGCTCCAGAATGCGCACGACTTGAGGGCAGATTGTAAAGTTTAAATAATATAGGGCCACGGACCAGGTCGAGACAGATTTGCCCCAGTTCTAAATATCTTGTCGTCAGGGAATTTTTATCTATAATGTCTATGTCGGGTCGGCGGCGGGCTGACCGTCAGTTTATTTAACGCCAGCAAACACAGGACAGGAACGGTTGACCATTTGCTGTATTAGCTATCACCGTGATTAACTTTTTCCTGGTTCACATGGCCAATACTTAAGTGTGATAACATTTGGGTAGGAGAAAATGAGAAAAACTGATCAGTGTGTGATTATTGGTGTGATATTGATGCAATGACATTGTATTTCCCGATCAAAAGTTCATGCAGTATCAATTCGTAGTTAAGCAATAGGGAAATACATCTCAATAACTCCTTCATACATTTCAAGCTAAGAGCCCTAGCTAAAGGTATTACGTCGAGAGATGCGAGATAGCGCGTTTGAAAGCGCACGATGTCAGTCAACAGCATCAGCCAAGGTCACGTCATGAAAGGTTGTTAAGGATTCCCCACCTCTGTCTGCGACTACGTAAATATTACATGGTGTCACGTTTGGGAACGTGAAAATTGTCCACGTATTTTGTCAGTCAGCTTACTACGGGCTCCGAACGGTTTTATGGGCACCCCAAACGATATGGTAGGAACATAACTCATTTAATTTAGAAACCTTAAGGTATACAAAAATTGGTATCAATTCTGTTCCACGTATTTTGTCAGTCAGCTTACTACGGGCTCCGAACGGTTTTATGGGCACCCCAAACGATATGGTAGGAACATAACTCATTTAATTTAGAGACCTTAAGGTATACAAAAATTGGTATCAATTCTGTGTTTTCCAAAACATAACTTTAAAGTTGACAAAACAAATATTTGGAGACATGTTAAAGGACATCGAATTCAGGCTGTAAAAGACACAGTTGAAAAATCTATTTCTGATAAAAGATTATTTACAGTTTCGGGAACATTTCCACACGACCACAACATTAGCAGTGACAATGACTAAAAGTCTATGTACTACTATAGCCAGTATCTCAGTAGCCGTATATAGTTGATTTACCTACTGCTTCCGGCTTTTTACGTTTTCGTTCAGCTTAATCTTTTGTTTCTCCAAGCTTAGATATAAAGTGGCGACGAAATCCTGGTGGATCAACACATAGTTGAGCAACTTGTCACTTTTGATGGCCTGATTGAATTGAAAGTTAAAAACTTAGTCTTGTATTCAGTCATCGTAGTTGTCAGTGAGGCAAATGAGGCTCAAAAGAGAGGTAAAAGACATAACTAGTACATCTGATGGAGTAATAACAATTAGTTTCTGCTGCTTTCACCTCAATCCCGAAATGTTATGCGACTTTGATGAAACTTTGCGCAACCGTTTTCATAACAGTTGCAAAATTTCCAGAGTAACTAAAGAGCAGGCTACATCGCAGGCAGCCGGCGAACATGTAACATACATATATTATAGTATGGACCCCGTCACTCCGCTTAAGAGAATTAATTGCTCTGCGAAATCTCGTTCAGCCATAGCTACAGTATACTTTGCGTTTGCGAGGATTTAATTGCGTATTACAAGCCGCTGTCATGATGGGTGACATGACAGGGATGAATGGGGCACAGGCACGGTGGAATGAAAACTACTTGATCGCCCTCACACATTGTTCTTCAGTCATCTATCAGTCAGCTATCAGTCATGTAATGTCACGAGGTTCGAGGGCAACGTTAAAGCGAAATGGTCAGTACTCTTCAAAGCCAAGCCGAATCTGTAGGCAATATAAGTGGACCCTTGGTGTAAAAGTAAGCTGGCACAGAATACTAAATCAAGTACATAATTGCGCATTAACGCCCAAATCCCGCCCTAATCATTACATTTATCACCCACCGAACAGCACGAGACACTACTGAATTACATGACTACTGGGTAAAGAATTAGCACTTAGTCGTCAATATGTTCACTTTCTCATCTGTAAATCGAGATGAACCACTTTGTAGACTGTTTAACACTTTAATAATCAGTAAATGATACCGTTGAAAAGTAAGCCACGTTAAGTAAGCAGCCAGAAAAATCAGACAGCAGACTGATTCCAGCCTAATCCCCGTTTCCCCGTGCAATGAGAGCTCATACAACTTGAGCCGGTTCGATGTCAGAAGTGTGACAGTATAAGCTCCCTCCCCGTGTTTGTCGTTATGCAGCCATCAAGCATGGATTAGCCTTTACGTACATTACTATGGAATCCGCAGCATGTTAGTTACCTATTGTAGAATACGCACATCTAGTCAGCAACCTCGTGGTGATAACTTCCAGAAATAGGTGGTTGGCATATTAGGTCCACATTTCTGGAGCAGGAAGTTCTTCATTAATGATCTTCAGTTAATTTCAAACTCGCGCATATTAAGTTTCCCAATGTACAAAATTACTATCATCAGAAACTTAAATTAACACTATAATAGGGTGAAGGAGGAGGTATGATTAACATTGACTAAAACAGGAAAATAGATGCACACATCTCGAAGGAAAATATATTAAATTCAAAATCTACGTGTTATAGAATAGGTGATTCAAATCTCTTGGAATCTGCACGCTACGCTACAACATAACATACAAGGATGAGGAACTGTGTACAAACAATGATTTACGCACGCAAAGAGCTTCCAACGCATTGTTCACGTGAGCTGCGGGNCGCTACGCTACAACATAACATACAAGGATGAGGAACTGTGTACAAACAATGATTTACGCACGCAAAGAGCTTCCAACGCATTGTTCACGTGAGCTGCGGGGCACATTGTCGTCCTTGGCAGCCATTTGTCAAGTTCATCGCCGCCTGGACAATCAAGGGTACTTCTATGCTTTGATGTCTGCCGTGATTCTGGATATAAATCTGTGCGTCATTGTAGTCACCTCTTCCAGCGTCTGTGCAGGGTCACACCAATTAGTAGGCAATTAATACGGAAATGTCAATTAGATTATACTGGCACGCTCTATATCGCAGACAATATTAATCCTCTCCATTTGACCGTGAAATGCACAAAACGAAAAATTCGGCAGCCTATAGCTAAAATGTATAGAGTGCTATATAATAACTGTGCTATTTGCGCAAATTATCAAATTTCGTTATCGCTAAACGTTTAACGTTATGATTCTATTAATTACCAGGATAATGTTGGGCGTCATGCTAACTACAATGTTTCTCTCAATGTGGATCTCAAATACTGCAACAACCGCAATGATGGTGCCCATTGTAATGGCCGTTCTAGAGGAGCTGAACAAAGTGAGGCTTATTTTGCTCATATCTTTTGTAAAATTGCTAAACTGCAGATCCTTGAGGGAGATGATCCTGATCTCCAGAGGGTGTAAAATAAATGCAACCGTCGACGCACTTGATTTTTCTAAACTTATTAATTTCATTTTTAATATTTTTTTAATTGCAGACGAACGATTCCTATAATCGAAGGATTTCGACAATGTCACGAGGAGGCCTTCCAGAAAACGAAGTTGTCGGACAGGACACTACGAAGCAGGCTCCCTTCGACACTGAAATAGATGTCTCTTCGACAGGTGGCAGCAGTGAAGCTCTCGACACTGATACTAGGTAAAGCCTTCATATCATTCGTTACCCATCATTTCACCGGTCCAAACTGATTAAACTGACAGGAACTTTACATAGTGAAATAGTGTTAGTATGATCATAGTCGAAGCAACAGTAAAGTTGTGAATTTAGAATTAGACATGCATAAGTATGAGTAGTCCGAATTATACTTTGTTTCTTATAAAAAAACAGTTTCATTATTGTGTCTATGAAAAGGGTGAAAGTTGGAGCAGAGGTGAGCGGAGGTGTGAATCTAGGTGGAAACGAAGATACGAAGAATTTGAAAATTCCACTTTTGTTGGCTACTTTAACAGCAGCGAACATTGGTGGCATATTTTTACCATACTCTGCACTGGCATCGAAAATATATTACAAACTCATAACTGGGCCTGTCTTGAAAGATTCTGTTGGTCTGAGGTAAAGTCTACACAACACCCCCCTGTAAATGTCTCTGTTTTTTGTGTTTTTGACGATCCTTTTCTACTCCCAATATGGCCAGAGCTGTGAGGATCTACATGGCCTAGGTCTGTGTTACCATAACTGATGGTAGATTATTTTCACAAGACAGTGGTCGATGGATCCCTGCATGGCATTGGTGTCCTCGCAGCTCTCTCACAAGAGCCATCTTTCATATGTCAATGGCGTACAGCGCCGTCACCCTACATGGCGCAGAGCTTATCCATAAAGAGTACTTCTCGCTAATCAGTAGGTACGGAAACTCAGATTTGACCCGGCCCCGGCTAGAGGATTACAAAGTTTTGAGGTCAAACAATGAAAAGGAGGAATACGCGCTAACTGAAAAATCCAATGTTAAATAAGAATTTTATAATTTTAAAATTTCGAGTGACATTTGGAAAAAAACGTGAAGATCCTACACCCGTTGTTGTATGTAGGTATGATACACCTACGTTCTTATTTCACGGTTTTCTGTGGCAGAAATTGTGGCGACAGATTTTTGCCCTTCCTGGCACTATATGTGTGTAATGTAAATTAAAAATCACTCGAAATCCAAAACTGGAAAATCCTTACGGGATTTAACATGGGATTTTCCAGTCAGCATGTACCCCCTCTTTGTAACTACTGACCTTAAACTTTGTGAGTTTTCAGAAGGGTCAAATCTGAGTTTCCGCACCTGCTACTTTGCCAAAGGCATTCTTTATGGGCAAGCTCTGCGCTCCATGTGGTGTCGATGGTGCACGCCATTGCATTGACATGTGAAAAATGGTTCTTGCCAGTGCAATTCAAATGCATCAACCAATTGGCAATTACGTGAACTGTGTGAATCTTACTCGCGGTGCCGTCCTTTATGTGCTTAAATTGTGGAATTCTTCTTGTGTTTCGTGTGTTTCACCTTAATTTTCACATAGTACTAGCACGTACGCATGAGAAACGCAGAGCTAATCCTTTTTTGTGTGTTCATCAGTGTGTGTTATTTGGAATTTCAAGCCGAGTTTTAAAACCTAATACTCAGTAGGGAATAGAGAGATATTAAAAGGAATAAACAGGTGGGTGGTAACTATTTGGAATTGTCCACAAACTATAGTTAAGCTTTTGAACTTTGGAAAGAAAATTGTCATTAAGACAAAATTACATATAAAGGGAGTTCCATCCTGCTTCACTCCTCTTTGCCGTGGCATACTCATCCAATCTGGGCGGCACGGGGACCTTCACTGGAACTGCAGTGAATCTCATCCTGAAGTCCAAATTATCCGAGTAAGATTATTCCCTCTGCATAGCAGGTGGTTGTTGTAAATAAACGACGCATAGCTCATGGATTCACGGTGTTGGATTAATTTTATTGGGGTAGATTATGCGGATCATCTTTACCTTACCTATATCAAGGATCTGTCGTGGAGGTAGGGTAGAGTTAACTCCTATTTATGTACATTTTTCATACGGAATTAATGACAAATGGCAGCTAGCAGTCTGCCCTGAGGGGAAGGTGCAATGGAATACCAGTGTATCGCAGAATCTTCGGAGCCATTCGAGGACAAACGTGGTAATCGGGCTGTATATTAGTACGCTAATAACGTGCGGACATGTGTACACAGATTGACTGCTCTCAAACGGAATCAAAAGTTGATGTATTTGTTTGCCACCGCTTACGCATCCAACATCGGAGGAACTGGGGTGGTTACAGGAACGGCTCCAAGTCTGATTGCCTATCAGTTTCTTAAACCGTAAGTTTACACGGGAAGCAAAGGGATTCAATAATGCCGCAGCTGCAGGTGTGCAAACGAAACGTTACTGGGGTGGCCTCAAGGCTTTTGGGGAATATAGTTACAAAACGTGACGGGAGGTCGGTATATTGTTACTTTGTATAATTACCGTTTGAGCCAAGAGATGTGGGGGTTTGAAATGAATTTTAGTGACAATGAGCTTTTCTCGGGCCGGACAGTGTTCTTCCCAAAGTTGTGAAAATCTGTTCCGTTCTTCATATCGCCAGTTGCAAGTATTCATGCGATGCTTAACCGGCTTTTGTCATGTTAAAGTCGCAGCTTTAGCCTGTCGTAATTTGCGCTAAACGTTCTTTTAATGCTTTGTTATGAAATACTGCTGCTACCGCACCTGACTACTTGATCTGTCTAGCTCAGTGTTCCTTTTCTACTCTTTCTTTGCTTTTAACATCACAACTGCACAGTTGTTACAAAGGATTTTTGCGAACTGAATTTATCATTTTCAGGCTGGATATCTCACAGGGAGGCAAATATTTAGACATAACGTTCGCCACTTGGATGGGCTACAACGTCCCTACAATGCTTCTGAACGTCTTAGTTGCGTGGAGTTACCTCGTAGTATTGTATTTTGGTATCCCGGATGAGCTTGCCTTCTGGCGATCGAAGTCGGCAGCAGACAAAGCAGCAGCCAAGGCAAAGGCGAAGGACGTATCCAAGATGCTTCGGAAGGAATACGACCGTTTGGGTCCAATGAGCTTTCATGAGGCAGCCATAGCTCTACTATTTTTTATAGTAGTAATGCTTTGGATGTTCCGCGACCCTCGCTTCATTGACGGTTGGGGTACCTTGTTCAAGGAGGTAGAAGTGGATGATTCCACAGCCGCCATGCTGATCGTATTCATCCTCTTCGTCATCCCGAAGGATCCCAGCTTCCTATTTGGGAGTAAGACTGTTTTGATTTCAAAGTAACTGCCTGCCAAGATTTGTGTACTAAGCACCATTTCCTCTATATAGAAACTCCAAAGGAAACTGGAACACTTCTGGACTGGAAATATGTACAAAGTCACCTTCCGTGGGGCGTCGTTCTTTTGATGGGTAAGAAGAATGTTGGTGTGGTATTACGAGTGCTTCATCTGATTTTCATGGAGTTTATCGATAACTATAGGTGGAGGCTTTGCCATGTCTGATGCTGCTGAGAAATCTCATCTCTCTGACTGGATCGGGCAGCAGTTGAATGGACTGAGAAGCTTACCCGACCCCGCAATCGTCATTATAGTCATGATTATGACTGCTGCTGTGACGGAGGTGGCTTCAAATGCAGCCTGTGCCAATGTGATAGTTCCCATTTTAATAAGTTTGGTAAGTTTTGCGCAGGATTGAGTCGTTCAGTAGTTTACCATTACACATTGTCATATTATCTCAATTTGTTGATTTGAATTGCAGTCTAAGCGCTTGGCGCTGCATCCATTGTACCTGACATTGCCAGCGGCAATTTCCTGCTCATTCGCTTTCATGTTGCCAGGTTGGTTTAGTATAAGAACAAAATTCAGTCTAATCACATACGATTGTCTGATGATGACTTCGCTTCCAAAATATAGTGGCTACTCCGCCTAATGCCATCGTGTACGCGGCTGCTGGTGACGACATGAGGATAATGGATATGGTCAAGACTGGGGCGTTCCTAAATGTGACCTGCATCACAGTCCTGTTCTTAATGCACATCAGCTACGGAGATCTTTTATTTAATTTCGGCAATTACGTGTACGCCGATGCGTTGAATACCACGACTGTTCGAAGTTTTTAGTCATGATTGCGGTAAGGTTCGTTGTCCTCGCTGCCAACGTTGAAGTTTTCTTCCATTGCACTGTATCCTCTTTGTTCCTCCCTCCGATGTACAATTAACTACGACGTGTACATATAAATAAGTAATTATGGTTAGTATTTTAAGGAGAATAGTAATACCAGATTTCCGTGCGGAAAGAAAACAAAGTTGTTACGGCTACAATTAAAGTTGGGCATATTTTTATTACAATTCCGTGTACAAGTTCGAAGTTACTGGTCATTCTATTGCTAACATCCTGCATTTCTGGAAGATAGTCACAATCACCAGTCCGTCAGACTGACGGCCTGCCCAATAACAAGACTTTCTCATCATTATCAACTACGAAGTATCAACCTAACCAATACAATACTGATATGGTATTCTATCCTGTTGAAAAAGTGATGATTAATACAAAAGCATAATCATACAACTTGAAATACAATATTGAAATACCTTAATTGAAGTTCAGTCACTCAGTGTACAGTACCAAGAATGAACTCTGATAACTTGCATTCCGCAACTGCGTATATTCCTGTATAAGAGCACATAACTCATCTATTGGGATTTGACGCAACAATTTTTCTATCAGTATCAGGACACGAAAGTTAAGGACAATGAATTTAAACGAGAATCTAATTCTGGAACAAGAGCAGCATCAGGCATTCCTTGCTTTAGTAAAAGAGGCACCTAATAGGCCTCCAGAGGAAACTTTACTTGCTTATGGTGATCCCTTCTTAATTGCCGTCCAGGATCGAAGCGGGAATTTCAGACAAAAGCACGTCAAGGAGAAGGCCGTCGACGATAAATCGGCCTCGACCGCAAACGGTGGTACTTCATCCAAACCTGATGGGCCTAAAGGAAATACTAAATGCACAGTCCAAAATGATTCTTCCATTGTGAGCCTTTCTTCACAATAGCTGAACCAAATCCGGCAACTCATAGCGCCCTTCTAAAAATAATTCGCAGGAAATCCAGGAGATTCTTAACAAAGTATATCCTCCTCAAGTTTGGCGGGATGATGACAAGATCTATCAAAGGAATGTATCCCTCGTTCCTGCAACCAGGAAAGACATGGTAAATCTTCAGAATCACTTGGACGACATCATTAAAAGAAAAAACTTGAAGGGGACTGGTCTTGACGAGAAACGACGAAAATATTTTGGCCAGTGTTTTGACGAATTAATACGACAAGAAATCATTCGCTGCCTTCCCAGGGGACTACTCTTGCTGAGAATCCGCGATGAAATTAGGTATGACAAATTATGCTAGATATGACCACATCTTCGTCCATCCACCTGAAATCACAAGTTTTGGGTGCTAAGATCACTAAGTAATGCAGTAAAATCTCGTTTATGCGGCCTTTTTTTGATGCTGTCATATATTTTCCGACCCACGGGCCCACGTGTATGAAGTATCCCCTTAATGCAGCCACTCTTTAACGGTTAAAAATTACCGGTCCCGAGAGGGCCAGAATATCGAGGTCCTACTGTGTATTTCTTTGTCTAGAATGAGCCTTCAAGCCTATGAGGAGTTGTACCTTAGCATCACAGCCTACGGCGTCCGTAAAGCAGTGACAATCGAGGTTGAAAACCAAAGGTATGAAGATGAACTTGCCCACATAGTAGAAGAGCGAAGATCACTACTGGCACAAATCGACGCTGTCCGCGAACAAATGAGCCAGCACGAAGAAAAGTTTAAGATGCAACATGCGCACTACAAAAGGGTTTTCAGTGACGAGAGGGATGCTCTGCGACGTCATAATCAGAACATGAAAACGCAACTAGAAGCGATCATATCCTCCAGCAAGAAAGATTAACCAATGCCTTAAGATAGAATTTTTAAACCACGAATATATTGACCCATGAATTCCACTATGTCACAGCAATTAGCCAGTGTCTTCCAATCACGCAACCTTACTTCTACAGTATCAACTTTCCTAAAACATTTTGTCTCTGTTAAATAATGAGAACTGATAACAACTACAGAAATAATCCAGCATAATTTTCTAATTCGAACGTCCGAGACCTTTTATTTCAGACTCATTTTGTAATACTTGCCGCATTCACTCCTACAAACAATAATAATTGCAAAAAAAGAAAATTAAGACGATCGTGAACTGCATCATAAAGCGAAAGGAGAGAACATGAGGTAAAATATAATGGTAGGAATATCAAGACTGATTTACAAAAACAGCCATCATTCAGTTAAACGACAATGTTGTTACGGACTGTTGTAAAATTGTGATGGCTGTAGGCTGACGATATGAAAACGGCTTCGGAGTCATTGTTACTCCATTGCATTGTTGTACTTGGAAGCTTGTGCCAGCAGAGGGCGGTGTAGTTTTACCACAAGTCTACGGAATGTTATCCCAGTAGGCCTGAAAGTAGCTGCACACGCAGTCGCAATCCTGAAAAAAGCACCAATACCATTGAATACTGTCGGCTAGCATGAGGCTTAAAAATAAACCGGCTCATCTCTTTCGAGAAGTGGTTTTATATTGTAAGCATTACGGGCTCAAAAAATAAAGTTCACAAGGAATGCTTGGTTAATGGAGCTATGCATTGCTTAGTGAAAAATCATTCGGTTAAAACCGGAAGGGATTTTGTTTACAATTTATGGAAGAACTAGATCTCTGCATTGGATCTTAATCCTTCAATGCTTGCGCAATATATATACAAGTTTGGGCGTTGTTAGTCTCCGATTTCCACAGAACTTTTTAGGTTGATCATGTTGAAAGAAGCCATACACATGGCGTTATGGAGCTCCATTTCTTTTTATTGAACTATAAACATCATTCCGTTAACTTACCGGCGGTAGTTCGTCCTGTCGCGGCTCACACTCCCACCGACAACCCGGTTCCTACAAGGAGTGCCAAATAATTCCCGTTCACCATTGCCGCAAAAGTAGCCCAACGTACGACGAATGCATATAAAATATAGATACTTTGTAAGCACAGTGGGAATCCCACAGAGAATTCATACGTCTTGATAAGCTGCAGCAGACACGCCGTACTAAAACGCTTACATCCATAAAATTTCGGCGGCTTTTAAGCTTTTAACATAGTCTCATAACTTTAGCAGTGATGTAAACCATGTTCCACGTGCATGGCTCATCCAAGGAATGCCAAATTTCCGCAACATAATTTCATCGTCGCTTACCTTCACACATGAGGCTTTGTACTCCGCTTGGCTTTTGATGCTCGTCGTGATGGAGGAGTGCTCCACCATAGAGCTCTCAAGTGGGATCTCCTCGTCGTTGGAATCCAGCAAAATCTCAACCACAGCTTCTGTACATTGAATGCATACAGATACTAATTATTTTAAGTGCTCCTCCATCACTGCTACATTTAGTCCACAATGAATTCAAATGGCCTGCTTTATTCAGCATTGCTTCGGCGAGGAAACGGTTGACGCCACTTATGATCTACACTTTGTTTCATATTCCCTCAAGCAGAGATCTTTAGTAGAGTCTCCATGATTTTCAGGTGATTTCAGAAAGTTAAACTAATCTGAAGGACATGAGTTGTTGTATGACGACAGAATAAATTCTCGTAAGTCAATATGTACTTACAGCTGGATCCTTCAGCAAGCAAAGACCAACCACGCCGGAGGGTAATTCTCGAAACGTTTAACACATGGGCAGCCTCTGCTCAAGGAGGATTGCACCTCATTGACAGGCATTCTGTCACTTGGTTTTCTTTCACAGCCCATCTATTTGCCGGTCGCTTTGAACCTTCACCTCGTACATATACGTCTTTAAAATTAATAGGCTTGCCCGCCCTCAGGATGATTTGAATTCATGCATAGAACTGCATCTCAAATACTTTTAAATTGCAACCTATCTCAGGAATGGACACGTCCAATTTTTCAAATTCAAAAAAATCACTAATTCACAGACCTCTCTGTTGGCTGACTACCTATCTGAATGGCTCTGTGAGTTTCTTGAACGTCAAAATACGTATTGAGCATTAGGCCCCAATTGTTGTCGGCCTCAACTCACGAATTTTGGAATTTACACAAGACCGTTTAATATTTTTATTTCGAATCCCGTGTAAAAAACGAATTAGATAGAAATACCAGGCTTAATTTTGTGGTAGTAGTTCTCCGTCCGAGGGAAGAAATATTGATTGATGGGTGGTTGGTTCTGCCAGCCACTGAAGAGCACACTCCGTCGCTCCTTCGCAGCCTCACCTGCTTGTAACCACACCGCCCACTGTAACAAAAAATCCGATAGAACAAACACGGTCAGTACCTTCGAGCTCCCGTGCAAAGATTACACACTCCATGAAAGCATATTAAAATGGACAAGAATTCAGTGGCTATTAGCTCAGCCTAATTACTATTAAGGGTAGATTCAGTAAAACTGTTGACAGACGAAATAGCTTCATGACGGATCCCTACACTACTTCCACCAGTCACCCTT
>WJFA01003379.1:0-13051 GCA_009870155.1 Pseudobourletiella spinata | reverse complement strand
AAACACTTGTAAAAATGTGACGAATGCTGTTACTGACGCCCTAGACATGTCCCCATATTTAACTCAACGAAATTACTGGAGATGTGATTTTGAAATATAAATATGTCAATACGAAAAACCTTGCATTCGTTACCACACCATAGTGCATTGGCTAATACTTTAAAATTAACGCGTTCACAAAGCCAGGAGAATCTATTGAAAATTCGAAGTCTTGTACTAGAAACAATGGTTTTGAATTTAATGGGTTGACTGATAGTTAAAGCTCTTGCCTTCCGGAAAAGGTGCCTGATAAAATCTTGTTAGTTAGCAATACCATGTAAAAAGTTTCCTGTATATGTATGTACGTGTGTGTAATTTGGCATTGGGCGCCGCAAGTGAAGTAGTTTTCATGGTGCCCCATACATGATAAAATTTATCTAGATGCAGAAACCCTTAGATGCGGTATTTTAGATCGACATTTTCTCGCTATCGCTACCGAGCCTATAGGTGTGTCCTAAAAGGCATGCACGGGGAGAATTCTACATAGAGTGAAAAGTAAACTGCATGTTATCAATTCAAATATTTTGAGCTTTTTCCCTTTGAACTTTTCATTCGCAAAACTTACCGTTATTGTGCTTGCATATTTGAGAGAAGTAACAACATTGAATTACTTTCTTAAGCCTTAGTTAAGAAACTCATGCGGATGTTTCTACTTTAATTTTAGACGGTTAGTATTTGAATGCAATGGTTTCATTTCCAACGAAGATAGTCATACTACTAAGATTTGTCATTTCTAGCACCACCGAAGTCTCTGTCATATTAGTAATGCAGGATGTTCGAAAACGATGTATCCGATTTTTTGGGGAATAAAATCCAAATCACTCAAGCTAGGACCATACACGATGGCGCAAATTAAAGCTGAATCTTTGGAATTACATGTCCTAACATACCCCCGAAGTCACCAGGCTAGTTTAGACGTAGGAACCGAAAAACGATTTTTGGGGGGTGTTTTAACATGGGCGTAAACAGCAGTTTCAAATCCATCCACAGGTCAAACGGTTTGATATGCAGTCATCAATTTGGACTTTTTCGAGAGCTAAAAACAGCTAAAAAAAGGGTAGTTAATTCGTAAGGTGGAAAGGTCGTCGTAATTTTCCGAGGGTCGAGTCAACAGAGGTCACATTTTTAGATGAGCTAACATTTCAACCAAAGGAGTAGATTGCTCTTGACATTAGCTCTCGAAAAAGTCCAAACTGATGGCTGTATATCAAACCGTTTGACCTGTGGATGGATTTGAAGCTGCCGTTTACGCCCACCCCCAAACACGTTAAAAGACCCCCAAAAATCATTTTTCGGTTCTATTTCTAAACCAGCCTGGCGATTTCGGAAATATTTTAGCAGATCTAATCCCAAATACTTTAATTTAATTTGACCCATATTTATGGTCCTAGCTTGAATGGTTTTGATTTAATTGCCGAAACAAATTGAATACATTACTTTGAGACACCCTGTAGTTCCTGTGTTTCTCAGATCGTTTCAAAGGCGAAAAGCCCCCTGGTCTTCGACTCTAATCTGTACAAGATCAACATCTATAAAGTTAGATGCGTAGTAATAGCGGAATAGCAACACAAACTCTCGTCACTGACACAAGACGGAGATCTTTTGCAAATGTGACCTTCACCTTGACTTTTTAGTCGAGTGTATTTTTACTCGTGCTCCTATCCATCTACGATAAACAGAGGCTCAATGAAGCTACGAGTATGTGAGGTAAAACTAATTCAGGCGTGGTGGAGTCAGTCAATCGCTTCATGTGGAAGAAGCTCAGTTTTGTACAGACAGACAGTTCCCGAACCGACCACTAGTCCACCTTATCTAACTATGGCAGCATTTGGGGTAGAGACAACAAGCATTTGCATATATATTACTTCCTATCATCGCCATCAAATTGTGGCAACAATTGTACTTACTTCGCCATCCTTCCTGGTTGTTTCTGTTCTGCATTTGGGTGACAAGGTGTGTATGATTATGATTTAGTAAGAGCTATTATTTTTGTAGCTGCTGCGATGAGTGCATGCACTTGAAGTTTCTCTTTGACATTTGGCATTACTGTATTATGTGACTACTTATTGCATTATTTAATCGACCCGATTATCACTTATCATTCCGTTAATAAAAAACGTTACTTTACTACCTCAGCAAACCATCGAACCATTGGCTTATATTTCGACCTCTTTTGCCGAGTATGCCCCAAGTCACCAAGATTAATTTAGCAAATTATAATTAATGTTAGGGAAAAATCCGAAGAGCACGCAAGCAAATGATTGTTTCGCTTCACAGTCAAAACTTGTAGCCCTACACTTATGACTTATGATTAACTCAAATTGATGAGCATTTGCAATTTTCCATTGCAACCCAACTTATTAACAAGAGCCAACAAAAGGCCTGATGTTCCTCTACTGGATGTTACCCCATACTCGATGCTACTACTTGTCCGTTGCGGTAACATCCACCAAACTGAGCACGAAGAACTTTGGAAGAATATGCGTAGCTTTGATTTTAGATGACGACTGTCATGTACGCACAATTTTTAATACTTGTCCTCAAGCCTCTCAGAACATTACTATACCAGCGTCCGAAAGGAGGGCTATGTGGAGTGGAAAGCAATTGGCTCAAGGTCAGCGACAAAATTTGCATACTGATCATTTTCTTCTGGGGGTATATTTTTTCTTTTGAATGTGTAGACGGACAACGGAATAAAAGACAAGTTTTCAACTGAGCTCCAGTACACTGCAGTACTGAATTCAAGCCAGCATGTGAGCTTCTGGATGCAAAAATGTTGTCAACTTTTTCGCTTGCGAGAAGCGGTAAAAATATGCGGTTTGTCTGCATGGAAAAGTGTTTTTTCTGTGCCGATGTAGCTTCTTATGCCATCATATCACATCATTGATGTTTGCCACCACGGTGGATGTTCAACCATTAAAGCGATCCACATCGTCTTTAATGCCAAGTCAAAGCCAATGTTAAAACTAAAAGCGAACGATAAGCAGTTTTAGTTTTAATTTATGTTATTATTCTCACTATGAATTAGTGTTAATTTTATTCAATGCCTAACCCGCAGCCTGGTAATACTGACACCTTCCTACATCACTCCACTAACGACGTGAACATGAAATGATAAGCAGACTCACCGTGCTTAATTCGTTAATTTAAGTCCAGCGAGGAACGACACAAGAATAGAACTTGATGAGACTTCCCACAATAGTAGACATTTCCGACCTAAACCTATAGAAGCAGGTTGAATTCTCATCTCTTGAAAAACGTCACTGTACTACCCCATCGTCACTTCGTTGTGTCGTGTATAAACTGATAATGATAGTATGGACGTGATGAATGATGAATTATCAGCAATCTGCAGCCAGTTTCCTAATTCCGGGCAGTCCAGTAATCTTCCTCAGACCCTGAGGCCTCAGGTACAGGTGATTCTAAAACATTGGCGGCAAACTGCACGTGGCATTTCTTGCATCAACATACGTACAGTAAGACAGGACTAGGAGTTGAAAGCACACGCTGAGTATAATTACTTTACGGATCAGTAGTTTAAAATCTTGAGAGGACAGTCCGCGAGGGAAGAAACAAGGTCAGGGGAAGATGAGGATATTTAGTAAATGACTCTAGATTCTTGTGGTACCGTCGTGTACGCTGTGCTCGATAAGCTGTGGTACAGCCTTTATCAATTGGTGATGCGAATACAAATGTACTGATAACTTGATTTCTGAACTCTCGACTGCACATTTTGGCACAGCCTGTATATTACATGACGTGTTCATAACACTCTATACTCAGGAAGTTCTTGAATACATATACGACATAAAGATTTGTCCCAATCCTCAATCCCATAATCTGCCCCTATGAGACAGTACTGCCCTTAAAACTTGGCTTGGTAGCGGTTGGAGTTACAGTCAAGGACGGCACGTTGCTTTTCGTCAACTTAACAAGACACACGGCAGGATAAGTGAATTCACTGTTCTACTCTCTAACCTGCAGTGACTCTCGTCGTAGAAGGTAGCACAGCAGCGTGTTGGATTTTTATTGTGTTTCAAAATGGGAGGCAAGTGGTCTAGCATGAATCCGATGGAAGTTCCGGTTCCGGAACTGGATAAACTTCTGGACCGTGACCCCGGTCTCAGGCCTTTTGAGTACGACTTGAGGAAAAGGTAAGTAGTGAGGGAAAAATGATTGGTTACATTTAATTTTCGGTAATAGTGGTACTGTTTATAAATATTTATCTGTTTTTGCATGCCTTTCGGTACGGGATTTATGTCATGTGTACAAATAAAAGTGGATCCAATTTGAAATCTGAAATGAAATCGAAATCTTAGATACTCGGTTTTCTTAGACTGGGTTGATGGGATTCAAGAACATGAAGGAGGTTATGAACAGTTCTCAAAAGCATACGAACGGTTCGGAATTCACGTTGCACCCGACGGCACAATCACTTGTCATGAGTGGGCACCGGGTGCAGAGGCCTTGTACCTCACCGGAGATTTCAGTAAGTGATGCATCTATTCACGAAGTTGCTATGTTGGGGTCTCTTTAATTATTCCTTTGATCTCATTGTTGATGACCTTTGTTTTCAGACGGATGGAATAGAACTGAATTCCCGTATAGTAAAGAAGACTTTGGCAAATGGTCACTGACGATTCCTCCTTCAGCGGATGGAAAACCTAGGATTGAGCATTTGAGCGAAATTAAGGTACACTTATTTATTATCTTTCATGACGAGTAAAATTTTTCGTGTTAATTTATCAATTACTCACTGATACTGGTTGATTAGGTGGTGGTACGAGACAAACAAGGGAATTTACTGGACAGGATCTCTCCGTGGGCAAAGTACGTCGTACAACCTCCAAAGGAGCAAGGATATACTTTTAAATATATTTTCTACAATCCAACTGAGGTAAATCTTTCTTGTCTAAAATATTAAGCATGGGAAGCGTGAACTAGCCAACATTTGAATCTTATTCCAGAAATACGAGTTCAAGTATCCCAGGCCTGCACGCCCCAAGAGCTTGAGAATTTACGAAAGTCATGTTGGGATTGCATCGCCGGAAGCCAAAGTCGCTTCGTACAATGAATTCGCCGAAAATGTCATCCCTCGAATAGTCAAACTTGGTACTAAAAGTCAAAAGGTTTAGTATGAAACTCAGTTATATAAACGGTTGTGAATTACTATAGGTTACAATACCATTCAGTTAATGGCGATTATGGAACACGCGTATTACGCCAGTTTTGGCTACCAAGTAACATCTTTCTACGCAACGTCAAGGTGAGTTCTCTATCTTCTCTCACTGTGTCTCTGTATTCCAACCGTTATCGAGAACTGTGGATAGTCAAATCCCCAAGGAGGCAGGAGTTAAGTTATTTTCATGATAACCTTGTATTTCGATTCTAGTCGTTACGGTCTCCCAGATGAGCTGAAACGAATGATCGACATTGCTCACAAGCACGGACTCTACGTGCTACTGGACGTTGTCCACTCTCATGCTTCGAAAAATGTGTTGGACGGCTTGAACCAGTGGGATGGAACTAACGCGGGTTACTTCCACGACGGCGCTAAAGGCGAACATAGTCTGTGGGATTCTCGACTCTTCAATTATCATGAGTGAGCAACAGCAACGCTGCTGTTAACCATGACTGAAAAATTTTCAGATTGAAATTTGAATTTTTCTGAGTTACATACTTGTGGTTTGCAGCCATGAAGTCTTACGGTTCCTGCTGTCTAACTTAAGATGGTACATGGAGGAGTATCAGTTTGATGGATTCCGGTATGATTTTACGTTCAGCTAGTCATGTAAATTAAATTATAATTCCACTCAAGTCTGTGAATTTTGATGTAATTTTAAGGTTCGACGGAGTAACTTCCATGTTATACCATACTCATGGAATGGGGCACGGGTTTTCTGGAGATTACAACGAGTATTTTGGTTTAAATGTGGATGTTGATGCTTTGGTTTACCTCATGCTTGCCAATGATATGTTACACAAGTTATATCCCGAAACAACAACAATTGCAGAGGTATTAGAGGTTTATTGACTAGGTCAACACTTTCATGATGAGTTTGGTGTGATGTGTGTGTGTGTTCTACATAGGATGTTTCCGGAATGCCTGCTTTGTGCCGTCCAGTTTCTGAAGGAGGCGGTGGATTTGACTACCGTTTGGCCATGGCTATTCCAGATAAATGGATTGAAATTCTCAAAAAGTATCAGGTAAGGGTATAGTGGAAGGATATTTAGACTCTTATAGATTCTTCGATTTTTGAATGTAATTGCTGCTGTAATGCATACAATCATCACCTGTTTAGCTCGTATTATTATGCCTCTATTAGTTAAGGAGAAGAAAATGTCCCAAGTTGTTTTATTCTGATTATCTTAATCGTGAACTACATAAATTGGGCTTTTAATTTCTGCTTTGGATTAGGACGAAGACTGGGACATTGGAAATATCATACACACTTTGACCAATCGCCGGTGGATGGAGAAAACTGTGGCCTACGCTGAAAGCCACGATCAGGTTTGACATTCCACGTATTACATTTCAGCTGCTGCCGCACTCACTTACTCCGTTTATAAGCATTGGATTACGGGTATTCTTGAGTAATGAATTGCTGTTGGGTTCCTCATCTTTTAGGCTTTGGTTGGGGATAAAACAATCGCCTTCTGGTTGATGGACAAGGAAATGTACACACACATGTCAACCTTATCGGAACCCAGCGGTATCGTTGATAGGGGCATCGCCCTTCATAAATTAATTCGTTTTATTACAATTGGTCTTGGCGGCGAAGCGTACCTCAATTTTATGGGTAATTTTCCGTTTTTATGAACATCTCCTGTGTACAGATTTTCATTCTCTCATGCATACTTCTACTTAGAAAGACCACTTTGAGTTGTTTTTCATGATGAGTACTTGGAATTAAATGAAAGGGATTCTCTCAATTCAGGAAATGAATTCGGCCACCCTGAGTGGCTTGACTTCCCTCGTGCTGGAAACAATGACTCTTATCATTATGCCCGTCGCCAATACAATTTGGTCGATGATGATTTGCTCAAGTACAAGTTTCTTGGGCGTTTTGATGAGGCCATGCATAAACTCGAGGAAAGGTATGGCTGGCTTCACCTTGACCCGGTAAGTTTATCAAAATGTAAAAGCAATGTGAAATTTTCATCACATTTTTCGACTTCAACGAACTTTTATTTTTTATGACTAGGGATACGTTAGCTGGAAGCATCAAGGTGATAAGGTTGTTGTTTTCGAGAGAGGTGGCCTAGTCTTTGTATTTAGTTTCCACCCCACTCAAAGCTTCCCGGATTACAAGTTCGTGCTAATTTTTTTATTCAATCCGTTCAGTTTTATGTTTTATTTAATGTAACTGATTGTACCTAACTATTATGAAGATGCGAATTAAATGTTTCGCTAATATTTTAAATGTTGACCGTAACTCATGACAATTATGATGACTTAATTTTGTTGAAAGGATCGGAGTGGATACTCCAGGAAAGTACAAGATAGTTTTGGACAGTGATGCCGCGGAATTCGGTGGCAACAGCCGACTGGATCATAACACAGAGTTCTTCACTTCTCCTGAAGGGTTTGCTGGACGAAGAAACTCACTAATGGTGAGTCCAGGCTAAAATCGAAGACTTCAGCCCTCTATGAATTCATGATTTAACTGATTCCCGTACTTTTCAGGTGTACATCCCATCTCGCACGGCATTTGCGCTTGCAAAGCAGGACTGAGAATACCTTTCTTCCCGACGTTGCAGCTGTTGGCCGGCTTAGCAAAAGCGCGAGCTCCGTAGTGTGTGCCGTGTGCAATCGAACTTTTTTCTTTTCGTTTTTTGTGCCAAAAATTATCAGACTGGAAATTTAATGTTTGGGCAATATACACTTTAAAGTACATGTGAAAGCGTTCAGAAAGAAATGTTGAAGGTGCATATTTTGACAAATTATATTTTTGATGACTGGAGGTGTTCAAAAACTGACGACACGTGTACCCGGTGACTGTGTCAATTGCATATGAAGCGGAAGTATGCCAGACAATCAGTAATAAACAGATCTTATGTTAAATAGATGGTCAAACCAGCTGGCCTTTATCGTTTACCAGTATGTTGTCCTCATGCTGTCAGGCTTTCTTTAGTGGGTCATAATACTTTGTAAACCCTTGTCGAGTCCGGGTTCCAAGCTCATATATGAAGATAAAATGCAAATTCTTAAGGCCGGAGGAGTGCCTCTGCGGAACGTCTGACTGTTTGTCCATTCCTTGGAGTGAACTCACATCCAATGCACTCATATATTGCAGTGCACTGTTTCAAAAGAATATGTATAGGGAAGTGCTGATGCGGGTAGGAACTGTGAATCAATATTTACGGTTTGCTGCAGAAGGATGGGAACAAGAGTTTTTTGGCCATTTCGCCATGGCGACCTGACTGACTGGCAGCAGGTGTCCACTTATATTGTTGTTGTTAACACAGACAGAACTCCGCTGTGAGGCATGAAGTTGGACGTACGGGGAAACAGGTGGACATTACTCAGTTTAATGGATGGTGACGCCAACCGTCATAACTTTTCCGCAGCTGATTAACGCCAGGCGGTGGATCAGAAGAAACATGAGGAAATTTAATTAGGCAATTTACTATGAGGTTTTATGGGTATGATGAGGTCGGAGATTTCATTTATCAACACTCATTGTGTATCGTATTAGCCAGTAACCGTCAAGCTTACGCCAATTCGCGGCTTCCACGACGGGCGCTTGCCCTGAATCACACAGTCTGATCTGTGAGCCGCATTGTTAAAGCCTTCAAGTATAAAGGTGTAGAAAGTCAGGAGCCATGCCGAGTAGAAGGAGGACCTGTGTTGCTAGTTAATGTTATGCAAGATTCAGAAAATTCACGTGAAAACCCTCTCAAGCGGGTCATCCTAATATTTGTATAGTGTCCGCTCCGCACAAAGGTATCTTCCTGCTGTTTCATCCCACCATCTTCATGTCTTTTTACATGTGAAAATTTCATACACTATACTCCGGTGTAGGATCCATATCCACACTCAGGGTTACGGGAAAATTTGCAGTGTTCTATGGAAACAGAGGAGTATAGTAAGAAAAACCTGCATTCCTGAGGCTATGTTAATGCTTTAACATCTAACATCTCCTGTCGGCTCCGCTGATTGAAGTAGATAAACGTTCACTACATTCTTGGCCTTTGCTTACTTGTTCTGCTTCATTGACACCCATCTAAATGTAATTTACTTGCATCATCAATAATGGTACGCTATGCACTATCTTTGAATAGATCGAAAATCTACAGCCGCACAAACAACATGATTCCACTGAAACTTGCTGCTAAATATCACCAGGTTCGGATGCGAAACTACGCATTCGAACCCAGTGTCGTTTATCACGTGCCGCTGCATACACCTTCGGAGGGTGGCAGAGGTGAGGACTATCAGTAGATTTTTACAGGCTTCAGTCTAAGGCTGTTTCCATATATCGATATCAAGATCTTCACCACCCCCCTCCACCCCAAGGATTGTCATACGCGTGATGCCAAGCATCCCTCTATCAAGTTATTCATTTTGGCGTCGCGCATTTGCGAGCCGCCCTCTGTTCATCGGGCGTGGGCGGACAGGCTGCTGAAATTATCATGGGCCTCATCTCGGGAGTGCAGCTCCTTGGATTTGGCATCTTGGCGGTGTGCAATTAGCAGTTCTAACCTAAGGAGTTCTAAGGAGGTTAACACATGTAACATCATGTCTTGACGGAATCTGGAAGTTGCTTATCCTGTCCTTCACGACCGCGACATACTGTTGGCCTCACTCTCGTCCTTATCGTTCATGTAAAAACCTGCTGGAGGGTAATAAAGGGAATAGTTGTCATGATGATTGGGTGAATCAAGAAGAGAAAGTTTATAGGTGCTATATCCATCTGTTGTTGTGACTTCTTGTGTTGTCCGGGATGTGTATGCGGTGAAGGAGACAGAGCATAGATTTAGTGCAAAAACAGGTATCCTAATGGCGCTGACAGATTGTAGCCTGTACGGCACGAGTTGTTGTGTAATAGTTAAATGGTGCATATTATTCATTTGTGCCGAACTACTCGGTCGAACACACCTTGGCTCAAACTTGACTTGATAAATTAAATCACAAATCGTGAATTAATAAGAAGCGATCTGACTTTTGACTTACTCATCGAGAGTAGGCGGAGGAGTCACTTAATGCGGTCACTTGAGTCCATTTATCACCAGATCAGAGTATGTAAAAATGAATACTTGGGTTACTGGAAAGGTCCCTCAAACTATACAAATCTAATTTTTCAAACGTGACGACTATCCTCCCGTCGCACGCTTCTCTTCTGTTTCCTCGGACACCTCGGCCTGAGGTCTGTTTACGACTTTACGAGTTTGCCATAGATCAGCACCTAGTATTTATTTCGTAGACCATGTCGGAGCGCTCACGTTATCATAATGAGGATGGTCCCACTAATCATTGTCGATATTTATCTTAGGTATGCTCACCATCTGTACTACATTGTCCAGCAATTACAGAATTATAACAACTCTTATCTGATAGGTCATCACCCAGCATCCAACTTGTCATCTTATTTCAGCTGTCGGATTCATTAAAAAGCAAGGGTAGCATCATTTGCTCTATTGAACATACCATTGGAGGAACTCAGTGTATTGGAAGTTGGCCGACGCTCGTTATGCCCCCGTAATTCAAAGCCAATGCCATACTTGGTAATCAAGCCAACTGGCATGCGCATAATCTGTGCACACCGCGGGTTGCTGCTGCTGGTTCATATTCGATTCACGCACTACATGTCGTGAGGTGGTGAGTCATCGGTGATAAATGGAATTTAGGGCATTTATTTTTTGAAAAATGCATGCATGTCACCACCAGCTGTCAACCTCCACCTGTCAAAGATGATAAGTGCTATCGTTGCAAACTACGACGGTGATTCTATGCATTTTAAGCGCTAGTGGGGACTACACAGTGGAGCAGAGACCCAATGGGCTTTTTACGGGGTTGGACATTTCGCAAAAATTAGATGGGAGGGCATGGGTAGCAAATCTTTACTTCTTGGGCGGGCATGGGCGGACAGTCGACGGGTGGGACGGACTTCGGGCGTCCAGTTGGGCCCGACCGATATGTTAAAAGCTGAGAAAATGAGATTGAGAGATGCGGTAAAGTTGTTAGAACCTCAAGTCTACTAAGGGTGCGAGGGATGTATAGGAATAAATATTCCACCATAATTATCGTATTACTTCAGAGTAAACTTAAAATATGCAGATTAGATATTCATCTAAGCCCAATGGGCGCCCATGGTTCTCTAAGGACGGGCGTGGGATCGGGTTTTTAAAAGGCATGTGGGCTGCAGCCTCGAAAAAGTAGTTGGGCTGGGATAGGGCAGGCACTGCAGATTTAAAAAAAATAAGGTCGGGCATGGGGTCAAAAAATGCACTGGGCCTGCTCTGCTACGAAGTCTATTGGCGGATGAGGCGTAAGAAGATCGTAATCTTACATTTCGATCATACAAAGTACAAGAGCTCAGCGTAACCGTCCATCCTTCTAACGGGTGCAGTCCTTCTATGGATGCCTTTGTACAATAAAGAATGTTTCACATCACATGCAATCTCTCGCAGCGGTGCGCCTGCCCTTAGGTACAGGTAAAGGGTGTCCCAAAACTATGTGGCCAATTTTTTTAGAAAGCGGGTTCCTTGGATACACATCAGGAGTCAAATCGCAAGGTAGGTGAACATTAGCATTCCCTCCTATATCATAAACTAGAAGGCACCGCATCATGTACAATAGTATGTTCGAAAGATATTTTATTGGCGCTTAAGACTAAATGCAAAGCTGGTGATTGTGAGGCTTTTGGAAAGCAAATTGTGCTTTTACAGGTAAGCTCTTGACCAATTACGCCCATGCGTAAGCGTTGAATACTAATGTACAAACTTTTTGTCATTGATTGACCTGCTACCCATACAAGATTTAAAATGAGGTGGGCATGTTGCATTTATTCTTGAGAAATGTCTCCTTCGCGTTGTCAGAAGCCTCAGCGTGTGACAAACCAGGTATCGTTGCGTTTATTGGTTACGCCTAGTAACGTTTTAAAATATTATTCCACGGCACTGGCTAACTCTGTTAAAGTATCTGTACGTATGTTAGAATACCTCGAAAACAGTGTTCCGGCTTTCCGTTCCCAACTAATGGATGTTGATGATATCAAATGAAGTGCTAGTGACAGATTTAATTTGAGTTACTGCTGATCACTTGAATGCGTACACTTTTTTGTGGGATCGATGAAAGGAATCCTTTGAAATTAGACTGCAGAGAATGAAACCAGGACTGCACTGAACAGTCTGATATGAAGACGCGACAATTCACGTGTGGAGTACAGTACATTTGTTCATAGCAGTGAACATTTGCGCTCACATTATGTTGACAGGGTCCGCTGCATTCAACAATCCTCATTTGCCCGACTCTTTCATGAGCACGTACACAGACGCAATTTTCAGTCGTGTAGGGTGCTTCATCAAAAAAATAATATTGTGGTACAATACAAAAATTAAATACAGTACAGTGAAGTGCAATTTTTACATTTGCATGAAACACGAGTTCGTGGAAAGTCACATTTAATATCTTTCGCATGTTATTGGAGTAAGCTTCATTTTCTTTCCCGCTGGAACTCATCGATAATTAACATTTGACTTTCCCACTTTCCCCCTTTGTAGACGAAAGCAGGACCAGAAGCCTTAAAACCACAAGAAACAATGAGATGCACTGTAGTGCACCTTAACTGTAGTATATGGTTTTCGGCTTGTGGGTAGCTCAGGGCAGACATGAGACACCTAAGTAAGCTCTTAGCAATCTTATTGTATACCGAGGCTACTACGGTAGATGATGGTATGGATGATCGCTGGTAAATGGATGATTAGTAATAGAGAATCTTAGCAATGTTACTCCTAACCTAATCCTACCACTTAAAATCTTTGGCTCTGTATTATATGAATCGAGAAT
>WJFA01003378.1:0-13053 GCA_009870155.1 Pseudobourletiella spinata | reverse complement strand
ATCACTGCATATTTTGGGGGTAGGGGGGGGTTGAAAATGGCCAAAAATTGATATCGATATTTATGGACGGTCCCTAATTGGATTTAACGTGGGATTTTTTAGTGAAGACGTATCCCCCCTTTGGTGGCCAGGAGACGAAAACTTTGAGGGCGCGTAACTCAGCCAAATCTGAATTTCGCACCTAGGAATTGGCCACTGCTAATCTCTCTGGAGGACCTGTCGAACGCGCGTAATATTTGATTTGGGCTTTGTTGACATGTAAAATAGTCCCCTTGTAAGTTGACATCTATCTATATAATGAAAATCGTGGCCGACTCTCCTTTGCCGGGGCAATCTGTGGAACCACTCTGCCATTCTGCTTCTGCGCACCATCATGCCCAATACATCATTCAAAACAAAAGCCAGATTAATTTCACACAGGCACAGGCCCATTTTTACCATAGAGCAACAATTTTCAAAACTCTGACCTTAGACCTGGGATCAAATATCCAGGTCAAAAGCCAGACTTTTGGTCCAGTCCTCGTTCAATCCTGCCCCCTGTTGCTGATTTTGGCGTCTACCTTTGACCGAAAGTCGTAGGCCGACCGCAGATCTTCGACAGAATAAGCACTGTGGCAGGCTCTCCTTTGTCCGCGGTAAACTTTACAACGATTCAACGTAGCATCACGTGGGTACAGCAGGAGAAAGCCAAATGACCAAGGATTGCCCGCCGGACCATTAAAAATTGATTAGACCTTGATCTCGGGTCGAAACAAGAGGACAAAGTTCAAGTATAGGGTGCATTTATCAATCGTGCCACGCAAATGCAAATGATTCAAAGACGGGATTCCTCATGCAAGTATATGCTAGAGCCCCAATTTTACGAAACTTTTACGTTTGACCTGAGATCAAATACTCAGGTTAAAGGGCAGACTTTCGGTCCAATTTATAATAATTATCCCCACAGGCTGAAACTAATAATAACATCAGATTTTCCCTTCTAGACCAGGTCACACAACCTTTATTGCGTGTTTGTTGCTAAGGCTGGAAATACAAGGGTTTCCTCACGAAGTATGATCATGGCCTTGATTTGTTGAAGCTGGAATTGCCTTGAGTACATGAATTCTGAAGTAGGACTTACCGCGAAAACCATATATGCCTGCAGGTTTTGAGCCCATTTCACGTCACTCTAGACTCCTCTCTGAAGAGGACCATTCCGAGTAGTACGGCGCGTTATGCTAATGCACGCGCGATATAAACGTATAGACTGTGCCGCGCTATGCAGAGAGCGCTAAATGACCGCTAGATAACAGAGCTAATCCTCACCAAGTCAACGTCTGTCCCTTTATACGAGGTTATGAAGGCAGTATCACTGACCTTTTCACTACGGTAGCAAGCTCTACGAGTTTGTGATGTGAGAAATAAATTTTGCGTCCATAAAAGAACAAGACAAGCTACCCTTCTAACTACAACTGATGATAAATTAAAAAATTCTATCAGGAAAAACATCTTCCATTTCCTGGATAAACATGAAAGCGCAGACCGAGAATTCCGCAACTGAATGTATGTACATGTTTGAAGACTTACTACTATTATTATTGCGTGGGTTTGTCCAGTCGTTACACCATTAGTACTATAGTGAAAACTTAATGAGGAATATGGGGATCATAACTCGCAGGATGCTTGAGTGAGGTAGATATAATTTATGATTAATGGAAACCCAAGTTTCCACTTCGTCCCATATTGATATAGAAAGAGAAACGACGGAAGGAGTGGATTCCTCTCGGGGATTCCTCATAGAGCAATTCATTGCGGCAGAGGCCAAAGTGCACGTGAGGACCGGAACGGAGTTCTAATATCTATTATGTGTTGCTGCTCTGCCTCGGAACTGGACCACCGTTAGCAACATTCGCGAGTGAGTTGTAGGCAGAGCTGCAGGCTGCAGAGCAGGTTCGATTACTTTCATCTTCGAGAATTTAGCACGAAGCCGATCTGCTTGACTTACGTAGGCGGTACTCCTTGCTCTGTGCTATATAGAAGTCTCGGATAGTATATATGGAAAATATGTGAATGTCACAGTGACAAGGAATAATCATATTGGTCGACCGTGAACGTGAGCCTATTACTGCAGTAAAAATAATCGTGGACAGAACTATTGTTTTCCTTTCACTTGGAGCACCTGTCGAAATCCCTCCGAATATTACTGGATACAAATAATCTGGGTTTTCGATTAAACCAAAGTGAACGTTGGCTTTGGAAATTGTAGGACGGTGCGAACCATTCCTATATGCAGGTTAGTTTTGGGGTTTGAAGTAAATGTTGACTCTGTTGACGTCACGTACGTCTCTGTAGGTGTATGTTGTACACGGGATTGTTTACAACGTAACTTCTTTTGTAGGCGAAAGGTCCACAGTATCACACTAAGACCAGTTTTAATCTTTTGTATGCTACGGCATAGTCTACCATTATGAGCAATGAATTGGTTGACATTAAATTAGTCTGTAGTCCAAATATTTGATTTTGTTGTTGAGTTTGCGGTGTTATATGTTAGATCATCCAGACTACCCCAAATATTAATTACTTGATTTCCAGCGATAACGAGATGCAAAATTCTACCGTGCCTAGTGGCTATAGTTCATCATGTAACGGTGTGGAATTGTATGGAATGAGCGGAGTGTACTTCCGATTTCAATATAGTTTTCTCGGATTGAAACTGACGTTGTTAAGGGTAGTGTATCGAGATTCGAGACAGGTTACTTCTCTCACGTGAATTTTTAGGCGAAGAAAAATTATCTGTATTTAACATGTATTCTAAATTTCACATTAATTACATGGCTCAAGAGCTTAGATTTGACAGTCAGTTTACCCGTTTACCGGTCAGTGAAAACACCAGCCCAATAATGTCTAGCATGTTAGTTTTATTAGTTACTAACCTAAAAATACAAATTCGGTCTTCGCTGGCAGAAGGAACTGATAGAGAGTTAGTAAGTCTCTGTGTCGCCAAACAGGTACAGGTGGCCCAAACAGTATCATCAAAATTATAGTAGTCACTACCTAGATTTTAAACCATCAAAAGTACTAGTGTAGACATGTGGAGGTATTTATGAAATTTTAGGTTAAATTAATTTTTGCGTAATAAAATGTTCATCTGGTCTAAACATGTAAGCTTATTTTATTTTCATATCATTTTATAGCATAAGTAACAAGTTATATTTGAAATTTGAATGAAGTTTTGAGTTAAAAATTTATGAAGTCATAATCAACAAAAGGTGACGTTCTGGAAAATACGGTATAGCTAGAGAGCAAGTTGACGTTGACAGTAGTCCTTAAAGCTCCAGCCATATCAAAATGATGAATGAATAGCGGCGAGTAGGCTTGTTGAGAGCCCAGGGCCCAGAAGAAAGCGTGCAGTGATTACAGAAATAAATCCCCCTCGGCTAATTGTAACACGATGAATTTCCATTTTTATGCTTGTTTGTTCCCGGTGAATTTATCGTATAGTTTTTGGAGGGTTAAGCTCCAACTTTCTGCAGATGTTGATGGGTGGGAAGTCGATCTTGCATAGCGATGTAGTTGTGCGGATCAAAAGTACAAGTTCTCTGGATATTGTATAGGATTCATATATATGTCTATCTGATAGTTTGTAATCTGTGTCTTCAGGTTGTGTGGTGGTCGAGCAGCTCTTTGTAGCCTCAGCGAACCTAATAGACTCTAGCTAGTCTCTTCTGCCTGTCAGTAGCCTTAAAGTTGAACTCCAGGTAAAAACTAATTACGGCGGATAGTAGGAATTGTTCTTCCCACTTGTCAACAGTATGGCTCATAAAGAGAAAGAGGAGAAAAAGACGAATGGTCACGGGGACATAGTACCAGATGATGAGGTAAAATAACATATCTAATAATATTCCATTACGATTTGAAACTCGTCTTGAGGTATTTCATTTTGTGTTACAGGTGTTTGATCCTCCAGCGGATATGTCGGAGAAGGCCTACGTGAAATCGATGGATGAATATCGTGCGAAGTATAAATTATCTGTGGAGGAACCTCAAGTATTTTGGAAGGCCATTGCGGAAGAGTTTTACTTCAAAGATCCGCAACCGGGTGGAGTGCCATTTTTTCAGTATAATTTTGACGTATCCAAAGGACCCATTGCTATCAGCTGGCTGAAAGGAGCAAAAACAAATATCTGCTACAATGTCTTGGACAGAAACATTGAAACTCACGGGATCGGTAAAGAAATAGCGTATTACTGGTAAGCGGATATTTGGATCTGTAGTCATTCAACTCAAAATCTGAAGCCTTAGACCCCTTTAATCTGAATCTTTTTGTTATTTTTTAGGGAGGGCAATGACCCTGAGGACCACTCTACTATTACCTACGAAGAGCTGAAGGAAGAAGTGTGTAAATTTGCAAACTCATTGAAGTCCCTTGGGGTCAAAAAGGGCAGTCGAGTCGCGGTGTATATGCCTATGATCATCGAACTACCCGTGGCAATCCTCGCGTGCGCTCGAATCGGTGCCATACATTCCGTTGTGGTGAGTTTATGTAACTTTAATTTTGTAAGTAAATAATTTGTGTACAGAAATAAGTTTCATGACGACAAGACTTATATTTATTCAGTTTGGCGGGTATTCGGCGGAATCTCTTGCCGATCGTATCCTTGACGCAAAAGCCAGTATTCTGGTGACTGCTGATGGTGCTTGGAGAGGTGACAAGATCATTCACTTGAAAGAAATCTGCGACCTTGTAATAATTCACATCATTATTCCCGATCGTATGAAGCCATTCAAGCGGAAAATATAACCATTTTCATTTAGGCACTCACGCGCTGTGAAGAACAAGGCCATAAAGTTGAACACTGCGTTGTAGTTCGTCATTTGACGCGTCTGTCTCAAGCTAAAAAGGATAAAACGGGCTCGCCGACCAAGAGAAATCACTTTGATTGTGAGGTGAGTGCAACAAGCTAAATAATACTAAACTCTGTGTATTAATGAGGCTAAACAATTAATTTTTCAGGCCCCGATTCAAAGCCCTCGGGACAAATACTATGACGAATTAGTTGGAAAAGAAAGCTCAGATTGCACTCCTGAATGGGTGGACGCCGAAGATCCCCTTTTTATGCTATATACGAGGTATTTATTTTTTATTGGAGGCTGCTGGGATCTGATAATAAGTTTTGAATGCGGAGTGGCTCACTTCCGATGAATAATTCTCACAGCGGGTCCACAGGAAAACCTAAGGGCGTCTTGCATACCACTGCTGGTTACATGATATATGCTTCTACGACATTCAAGTACGTTTTTGACTACAAACCAAGAGATGTGTACTGGTGTACAGCTGATGTTGGCTGGATAACTGGTCATACATACGTTGTTTATGGACCCTTAGCCAATGGAGCCACTTCTGTGATTGTGAGTTTTGAAAAACTTGGATTCTTCGCAACATTAAATTCTGATAGTGTTTAATAACGGGCCTTTTTTCCAGTTTGAAGGAACGCCATTCTACCCTGATAATTCCAGAATGTGGGCCGTTGTGGAGAAGTACAAAGTTAAACAATTTTACACAGCTCCAACTGCCATCAGGTCACTCATGAAGTTTGGAACTGAACCAGTGAAAAAGTAACTCGAATCAATGCCGTTTGCACATTTACTCTAGTTTTGCAGTGTACTCCGAGAAACTAGAGTAAATGTGCAAATGTACCAAATTTGTGTTTCATTTGTGTCACAGCGAGTGCTTTATCCTTGTGTTGTCTACTGTTACAGGCATGATGTTAGCTCTTTGAAAATTCTGGGCACTGTAGGTAAGGTTATGGCTCCAGTAATGCTATGCAACTGTTAGGTGTTGGATAGTGAAACTTACGTAATCTTTTGTTTATGGTCTTGCGTAGGTGAGCCAATCAATCCGGAGGCGTGGCTATGGTACCACAGAGTTGTAGGAAATTCTAAATGTCCCATCGTGGATACGTTTTGGCAAACTGAGACAGGTGGGCACGTGATCACACCACTACCAGGTGCAACACCTACCAAGCCTGGTTCTGCGGTACGGTTATTTACTCACTTTATTTTCCTGAGAGCCACAAATTAAACTCTCAATTTCTTGGATTTTTCATACGAGAAATGAAACAAATGAAACTTTAGTTCTCAATTTCTTAGACATTCCCATTTTTCGGCGTGGTACCTGCACTGCTGAACGATGATGGAAAACTCATTGAGGGTCCTGGGGAGGGTTATCTTGTATTCAAGCAGCCGTGGCCTGGCATAATGAGAACTGTGTACGGAGACCACGAAAGATTCGAAACCACATATTTCAAAAAGTTTCCGGGCTACTACTGCACAGGGGATGGTACGTAGCTGAAGGCACTTTTTACCAAGTGAACCCATGTTGAGTGAAGATGAGGCACGAAGAGTATGTTGAATGCTCTTACTTGTCATGTACAGCTTTGAGTTTCAATTTCAGGAGCCAAACGAGATGCGGATGGATACATTTGGATTACTGGGCGTGTAGATGATATGTTGAATGTGTCTGGCCACCTCTTAAGTACTGCACAAGTGGAATCAGCTCTCATAGAACACGAAAGTAATTCAAATTGCTAGTTTTTAGGAATCGCAGTTTATCACACAATATTTTTTTATATTTTCGTTATTAATTTTGTGGTTCTTATTTGCTAACATTAATCCTTGGGGCTCCGTAGGTGTGTCAGAATCTGCCGTTGTGTCTATGAATCACCCAGTCAAAGGAGAGGCGTTGTACTGCTTCGTAACACTGACCGAAGGATGCGAGTTTAATAGCGTGTTGGTATCCGAGTTGAAGACAAAAGGTAAACAGCGGCTGGTGCCATCCGAAGGCAAATGAATACTGAATTAATGAACTAATGTACTGTGTTTCCATGGTTCCAGTGCGAGAAAAGATTGGAGCTTTTGCGAGCCCAGAGGTCATACAAAATGCTCCAGCTCTACCAAAAACGCGGTCGGGTAAAATAATGCGTCGTATTTTAAGAAAGATAGCAGCTGGAGACTCTGAATTTGGCGATACTTCTACTTTGGCCGATGAGAGTGTAATCAAATTATTGCTGAGTCATAAACCCAAGGCTTGATCCTAAAAGAGAAGAAATGATTTCACTACCTTGGGACAAGACCACTTCCGTAGTCATGCTTAGAGGTAGTCCTTATGTCATATTTGATGCGTCATTGTCGTATTATGAAGGTTAACCTCTTGGACTTATGACGTGGTTGTGTACACATGACACTCTAGAATTAAGTAGAGAATGGTATTTGTAGAACAGTATCGACATCGATTCTGAGAAGGTAAACTGAGGAAACGGTAGAAGAATTATGTATCGAGGAAGTAAAAATCAAAGCACTCACGATAGATTCAGTTGAGTTGAAAATAACCCGTGACAAGAAAGTCGGGACATAAGAAGTAGCTGATGTGTTATAAGTGTAGTATTTGGGCTCTGCTTTATCCAGTAATTTGAAGTAGCTCATATCATGAAGGATGTGTTGCGCATCTGTCACATCAACTGTGTATGTGTGAAAAATTAGCAGACACTTAGAGCAGCTGAGTTTAGAAATGATAAGCTCGTGTGGTCCTGGCTTTGTAGCAAGGATTCAAAACCAATTTATTTGATGAACGCCTACCGGACAAGGCGCTTCCATTGCGTTTTATACATTTTGCACTTGCATGCTCACTTCGTGTAATATGTTCGTGTAAGAAATCCAGTTTGTTTTGCTCAATGGTCCATAACTGGTGTTTCCTGCTTGTGCACTACCAGAAACGAGAATGCAGTGATAACGTCATTGTTGACGAACTTGTCAATATTCTGATATGGGATCCAGTGACGTTAGTCATGGTCCCTTCAGCGTATAGCTGGCTGGTCCACGTTGGAGGCGAAATCAAGTGGTGTAAATAGTATCTTGGATTGGATGTAGCCTCACTTGGCGGTTAAAGCTACAAGTGTTTGCTTACTGCAATCTGTAATTTTCTGTCATATTTTTTTGGAAAAAAGAATGGTTTAAGACACTCCGACTTAGTTTGCGTGATCTAAGTGAACTAAGACCTCTCAGCTGTAGAGAAGGTTGTTGACCGGTATCTTCGGGTACAACAATTGGAACGAACTCCTTCGTTTTGAAATTAATAATGCTTATTCCTGAGTAATTTATTAAGTTGATTTACTGCAACCAGGACAAAATCGATCTAGCATTTGGGACTGAAGCAAGATACGGTACACCATAATTTAGTACCTGACTGATTAGAGGATATGAGAAAAACCTAAACATCGCAACAACACGGTAAATGTTCAGCCAGTTTCGCCTTAAAAACATATCACAAATTTTATTTATTTAGAATTATACGGGTAAGAAACATATTCCGGCTTAATTTAGCTACTCTACTCATAGTTGCTAACATTCGTCACAAAGCTTACATTTGATTAGCAATGTGAAATTGAAAAAAGTACTAAAAATAATGACAACAAAGGGCATTTTAAAATGAATGTTTTCAGAAAATGCCACGTAATAGCTAATAAAACTCCGACACAAACTCCTTCGTCAGCCTACAAACTTCCTCCTTAAAGAATATGGAAAATTATTTTCTTCTGATGTTTACATTCCGTGGAATTTGGAAATGAAACGGCGACGTCTTCAATGGGTGCCTCGAGATCAACCCAGTAATTACAAACCTATCTCGAAGGCGCAACCGTTCAAGTTGTGCGTAGACACGATAATAGGGCTAATGACGTTCCATTCGTACCACACAGATCTTTCAGAGCTGCATCGACGAAATCGAACTGATATGAGGTCCCCTTTCCGTATTTGTACTTGATTCTGTAACGAAATCCAAAGACTCATATATCAAGTTGTGAATCTTTCATACTCCAGTCTTGACTACTTGCATACCTTTATCGGAAAGTAAATGGGAAACCAACTAAGCATTCCTTCCGTAAAGCTAGACGGGAGAATACTCATCATAATTCCTCCAAAGAGTTCAGACTCGAAGTAACCCGCAAAGCCACTGAGTACGCAATCCGCAGAGGCAACGAAGTCAAGCTGCTTGGACCGATCATTGGTGTCACCGGAAACTGAAAAAATCAAGTTTATAAATAATTTTTAGTACTAAAACCTCACTGAATAGATGGTATATATGCATTGCAAAGCATACTGGAAATTATTTTCGAGAACATTAAATTTTCAGTTCAAACAGAATTTAGATGAAGGAAAAACAAATATTAAGTGCTGATGCTACTGATTCGCTTCAAGTACCCGAATTAGGATGATGAAACTCAAATAACTTTTGCGGTTCTGCTATATCATACTTATTCTTCATGTGAACTACATATGGCGTCTGATAATGAGCCCCATCAGTCTTAGCGTTCTTATCCGGAAGGCTTCGAACCTCCGTGTGAAGTTTAGCCGACATGATTGGGTGAACAAAAGAGGTATAGTTCTGAGGTATCATGATCCCGTCATCTATAACAACATAAAATTCCGTTAATTCATTTTAATCTGCGGGTGTATCAATCAATGATTTGAATCTGCACCTTTCAAATACGATTGCGCACCGTCGAGGCATTCAGGTGAGAGTTCATTGTCACCGAAGGATCCCAGTAATTCAGAAACAATAATATCTGCTTTAACGGGCGGACTCCACTTCCTCATATCAGAATGGACCACTGTGACATCAAAACCCCATTCTTTCCACAGTGTACGCTGCAGGTGGAAAAGAGTATTAACTGCATTCCTATTTTTTTCCAGCGCGAATAAATTAATACGCCTATTAGTTTTCTTTGAAGCTAATATTGCAGCTTTGACAATTGGTCCACGACCAGCGCCAAGAACCATCACAACCCTGAAAAAAAAGTTCACGAAACGTCAAAATTTGACTCCAGTTCGATACCTTGTGCGATTTCATTTCGAAATATTCGGTTCATCTGAAGGAACACAATGACTTACAGCTGTTCTTCACACTCCTCGGGCTGTTTAGCCATGATTGCAGCCGCGATTGCATCTTCGTACAGAACATACTTCACAGGATCTTTTTCAAATACTTCGTACGTATGAGATTCAAGGTTATTCATAAGAGGTTGTAATGGTGACTGTAAATAGTCGTCGTATCCAACCAGCCAAGAGTCTTCAGTAATTTCTTCTTCCTGAGGGTTCCCAAGATAGTATAATACAAAAACCTCTCATATCATGTGGCCAGTGCCGACTCGACACACTTCTAAATGGTAAGGAACTCAGCTTACCCACTTCTTGTACAGGTAATCAATATACTGCCTATAGAACTTGTGCTCTTCTTTCAAGCATCCGTTAGGCTGTATTAATACCTGAGAGGTAATATTGAAAAGCCGTTTCAGCAATTGCTGATGAGGCTTCGTCAACACAGGGTAACCAGTTGCATTCTGAACGAAAACATCTGCGAATAATCAATAAATAGTTCAAAAAGAGGTACTTCACCACGAACAATTTAACGTAACATACCTGTTGGAACTATAACTGATTTAATCGGCTCCCCAAGCCATCGTTTTATGTCTTCCTCTGGCGGTATGTCTACAGATATCTCTAACGAAATACCTACTCTTTTCTCAAAATTACTTTCAGCATGGAATGCAGACCACCTAGAAACCATATCTGAATTATTATCGCAACAGCAACTGGTCTTAGGTCATTAACTAACTGCACTTACATATACCAACCACTTCGATGAGTCTCCTCAATGTCGTTGCTACACTCATTTGTGTGCCATGGTGTACGGCAAAAATCTTCCCGATTGGCAATGATCATAGGAATTCGAACCCATATCTAAGTTACACAAAATGATCACATCACAACTTTAGAATAGTTAATAAGTTAATAAAATGATTTTCTTACACTGTTAGAAAATTCATTTCCTTTAGCACTAATGACTTCAGCCATACTAGCAACGCATTTGGGATCTGGTTCGATTAAAATTGCTGGAGCATTCAAGTGCATACAGTAGTCAATTTCATATTGTATCAAGCGGACAGCATTGCGGCGCAAAATTCTATCTTCCGATGCTAGTTCCGTTTTCAAATTGGATATTCGACCAACAAATGAGTGGGACCAGTCTGTGGAAGAAAAGAAACAAAATTCTAAATTTAGAAGATGCGATAGACATTTAAATGAAGCAAAAGTACGTACCTGTAGATACAAGAGACAAATCTGAAAACGTAAAGGGCGCTTCCAAGGGTCCATCCATGGATTTCAGAAGACCTTCCGTAACCTCCTCCTCGACAACTTTGAGACAGATATAATCGTAGCTGGATATTTGATACGACAGATATGAAGAAACACGGTTAATAAAATTGTTGCAGTGCAACTTTGTAAGACTTGTCATTGAGCAAAAAAAGAAGCGTAACCACATGTTAAATTGTTTACCCCACGGAGCGAGAAAACGATAGCGACTCTTGCACATCATCAAACTTGGCCAAAATGACCCCAACAGCTAATTTTTTCACCATTTTCACTGAAGGCAGTATTTACGGCACAGTATATTATGATTACGGCTTATGGATATTCTCCTGTCAACGATTCCGAATGGAGAAACAATTACGTATAGTGAGACACAATAATTCTGAAACTGTTGGGATTCACCCGTACTCAAACTCATGTAACGTGAATAACGCGTGTTCCAGCAATAAGCGGCATTTACTTTTCGCTCGCCTGGCCTCACTAACTGCAATGCAGATCGTCGCAAATTTTAGGCTGCCCCTTCGTAGATGAATTCTAAAATGACCCCTCCCTATTACTTTCTCAGAATAGGCCCCTTAAGGACTACCACCGAGTGCCCGTGCCCACAGTCCAAACGTAGTGAGTAACTTCAAGAGGTTTCGACCTGAGCGACACGAGCATTCTCAAATTTTAGAAACTTTGGTACCAAACGATTCCTCTCGACGAGTACTTTCCAAATATACCAATGGCCCTGTGACCACTGGTACCGGAGATCTAGGGTATAAGGTATAAAATGGAATTTTTTGATTATTTTTGTCTAAGATAATTCTTAACCGATTTTCAAAAATTGTTTTTTGTTTGAAAGACAATTAAATTATCTAAAAACGAGTACTTTCCGAATATACCAATGGTACCAGTCTGTGACCACTGGTACCAGAGATACAGTGTATAATACGGAATTTTTTGATTATTTTTTTAAACAATTCTTAACCGATTTTCAAAAACTTTTTTTTGATTTGAAAGACATTTAAATTCTGTAAAAATAATTGTCTTAGTTTTTCGATTTTCGAAGAATTAGTTCTCGAAATTTCACTTTCAACAACATCTAACATACCAATAATGAGAATATCAGCATGAAAATCCTTATGGGAAATCCCATGTTAAATTTTCCAATGTTCTTTTACAGGAAATTCTGAGTTCTCATATTTTTTTGTAATTTTTGCATGAGATCGATCAATAACATGTGCCCGCCTTGATAATTTTCATTCCTGAAACTATTATTGACAAAACAATGAAAGTTGAAAATTTCGTGAAAACGAACTTTGGAAAATTTAACACTGGTTTTCCCATACAGAGTTTCATGCTCCCACGGGTCCACCATTTGTATTTTTCAAAATTGTCACTTTTTCAAAAATTGACGCAAAACTATAAAATAACAACTTTTTAAGATTTATTACGGTATTCTGAGATGAATACAAGCCTCCTTCTTAGTTTTAAAGCTGTACACTCGAAATTATAACAATGTTTTACGACTGAAAAAGCCGAATTGGCAGACTTGAAATTTTTGTTTTGAGATTGCTCCGAGACTGCTGAACCTATTTTCATAAATTTGGATTCAAATGAAAGGCAACTAAATTTTCCAGCACGAATATTGATATTTTTACAAAATTCGAAAAATGTCGAAGATATGACGATTTCAAAATTTTAAAGTGAAATTTCGAGAACTAGTTTTTCGATTATCGAAAAACTAAAAAAAACACGTTTTTAGAGAATTTAAGAAGAATAAAAATAATCTTAGAAAATCTTAGAAAAAAATAATCAAAAAATTCCATTTTATACCTTATACCCTAGATCTCCGGTACCAGTGGTCACAGGGCCATTGGTATATTT
>WJFA01003377.1:0-13054 GCA_009870155.1 Pseudobourletiella spinata | reverse complement strand
GGAACGAGCTACGGCGCGCGATAGTATCGACACGGTTCAGGAAGAATGACACACAGCAACACGACAACAAAGACATTTTCCCTTCCACGCACATACTACACATATACACTCATCCCTTCATTATTATCAATCCCATCAACATCATCGTCATCCTCAACCTCATCATGATCCAGTAATACGTCACGCGCGAGCTACTTTTTGAAAACAAAAAAACTTTTTATATATCTCTCCCAGCCGGACAAAAGCGGCTGAAGGGGGGGGGGGAGGTAGGAATATAATAATTTTTCCCACAGAAAAAAATACACAACAAAACAATCAACACCATGGATCAGAGAGGCTCGAGCTCTATTTATGAGTTACTTACCAGAAGTGATTTGAACTTGGGTGAACTTCCCGATCTCACCCACACTCTTCCCACAATGGTCCAGCCCACCATCCACAAAATAGAGAACGGAAGTAATGATTAAATATGAGCAGTAGTCTATATTCACTCTGATAAACTTCATGATGATGATTCCGCTCTCCGCCTCGGCCTGTCACTCTCCTCCACAAAAAAAAAATATCCGGTCAAGTCTCTACTATACACACCTCCGCCCGGCATACACCGTCGTGGTCGTCGCCGCCGCCGCCGACGCTGCCGCCACCACACCACCACCACAACCACCTTCCCACCACCACTGCCGTTGACAGTACATGTATACTCCACACTTTTAGAAAAACTGGGCCGGGAGCTCAACAACTTTTCCCATGAAGATGATGACGGTGACGATGAGGCTCCTGACCAGCTTCCCGATCCACACTGACGAGCTCAACTGACTGACTGACTGGCTGACTGGATACTGTGTATTATGCTTGGGCACGATCCGCCGTCGTCCGCCACTGCACCACCAGCAGCATACACTCGCACTTACACTTACACCGTCACTCCTATAAGCTCCTATTCACTGCGTGCCACGAGAACCTCCTGCTCCGTGTTATTATTATGTGTGCTTCCCTTATGGCAGTCAGGTCTCTTCCTTTCTTCCATATGCATGCTCACAGACAGTCTCGGTCGGTCAGTCAGTCAGATAGCAGTGGTAGTATAGAGGCGGACTGGAAATCTGGAACGATTGGGAATAGGAAAAACTGCTGACGAGAGAGTCATATATGTACGGAGACGCGTACACTTTGCTCCTGCTCCGCTCCTGAATTATCCACACACGGTGCACATATACAGACACACACACACACACACAGGTACGACGGACCAGAGCAAGTGAGGAGAGAATGTAATCAGAGGCAGGTATATAAACCTGTCTGTGCAGCCTTCTATTTAGTTATTTAGCTTTTGGAGAGTCGCCGGCCCGTTGTACTAATAGAAGTACGACCACTAATAGCAGCAGCAGTCGTAATAGTAGTAGTTGTATTAGCTCCACTGTGAGGGGCTCCACCGGGAGTGAGAGTCGTATTATTCGTCCACAGTTCCTGTCACTCTCCCCTGGAAAGTATGAGCTGCTCATAATAGCAATAATAATAATAACAATAATAGAGGGGCGGAGTGTGCGTGGGGGGAATTTTTTTTTCAAAAAAAATACAACTTAATTATCCTCTCAAGGAATCCGATTCATTCCCGAAAGAATATTCGAAAGGGATGAGAATTATGACTGATTTTCCCAATAATAATAATAGTAATAATGAATATTATTCTCCGAGATTTCCGTGCTCTGAGTGAGCGAATGTGTGTGTGTGTGTATGTGTGTGAGTGTGGGACTCCCACTGCCGCCGTGATGATGATGATGATGAGTCTGGCTCTGGGTAGGAGTATCGTAGTGTACTGTGTGTAGAAGTGGAGGTTGTACACACTTGGGTTTGTTGCGAAGCTGAAAAGACGTCGTCCAAAGGTGAGCATATGCACGGGCATAGAAACCACCCACTCGACAATGTACTTAGGCTTTTATGTTGTTCCAAGCGAAAGCTTCATCTATGAGGCTGACTATGAGAGAGTCATGGGTAAAAAACTGCACATTCCACGATGAGCAGGAGCACGACGACGACGACGACGACGACGAGTCGCGGAGTAGTAGACAAACGAGATAGTGGATGCAGCATACAACTATACGACTATATACTAAACTACATGGAATAAGAACCAATTTCTGTCCCCCTTTTTTCAAACTATTTTATATTATAATAAGTTCCGTAAGGGACTATGCACACACATGGGATCATTAGTGGGACTGCCGATATAGTGAGTGGATGCACTATCCTCTGTATATGTAAGAGACAGCTGACTACGGGACTGTGCTCGGAGCAATTCGCTAATAGCTATGCGGCTCTGCTAAGCAGTTAAAGTCCTATATACTTCTCTTCTGGCGTTCTGCTGGCTGCGGCTGGCAGCTGACTGACTGACTAAAACTATGACGCTCGTATATGCGTGAACACAGAGTGATACCTTGAGTTACTTGAGAGGGGATGAGAGAGAGAGAGAATACAAGAAGATTGTATTGCGTGTGTTTGTTCATGTCTGGTGGGTCGGCTGCTGGCTTGGTGCGGGAGGAAGGGGAAGGGGAGGGAGGGAGTGCAGAAAATATGTGTGAAAAAAAAATCTCATATGTGCAATGTGTGTACGTGAATGTGAGTGACTTGAGTGAGTGAGTGAGTGAGTGAGCGGCGGGGGATAGAAAAAATGAACTCGTGCCAAAAAAAATTAGATTCCTCATAATAATATTCGGAGAGATGAGCTGGTGGGGTGCTCACTCCCTCATCAATTTTCGCCACTTGGAGAAGATAGATGAATTGGAGAGAGAGACTGTGCGGTGGAAGGATATGGGATTCCGAATGTATTGCTCTCACTGGGTCTCGGATCAGATGGGGTTGACTTGACTTCTGCTGGAGAACATTAATGGGAGAGAAGGTGCCCTCCTGTCATTTGCATATAACGCCCACAGCCGGCTCGCCAAAATGTCCGCACACACAGAGTCACGCACACACATAAACACGGTCGTATAAACACACACCCACTGTCACTTGCACATGGAGTGCCAGACACACACAACTCAGGTCACATTCACACACACACACACACACACAGAACCCCAGTCAAATTCAGATATAAAAGTACACACACACACACACACACACATTTCACACTCAGTGCCACATTCACACACATACAGGCACATCTAGACATACTCAGGCACATTCACACATGCAACCACATTGGCACACATGGACGTACATTCAGCTCAGTCAGATTCACACGCGCGCAGTCATACAAAGACACACGCAGCAGTCACACACACTTGTGAATCCACGCTGCTCCTGCACATAAATGGACATTTTCGCTCCACAAATTTTTCCAAGGCAAATCCTCATAGAGTTCCGACCTGAGTGTCAGGCACACGGATTGTGTTTTAGTGCATTTGTATTATACTAGGGATAGGGACATGCCCCCCTGTGGGAATTAAACTTGTAGATGTATTCCTTTTTCACGCCTCTGATTTATGAATGTTTCCTAATTTTTTTTTCTTCTTTCTTACTGCCACGTCCCCCCTCGTGAACCACGCCAAAAACTCCCCCCGCCCGCAAAAGTTTACACACACACATCCACATCCACACAGACACACACACACACAAATATACATACCCCATATGTGCAGTAATTCATCTGGTCTTTTTGCTCGCATATCATCATCATGATTCCATCATCGGGCGTGTTAAGATTAAGGATCCTCATCAACATCATCATCATCATCACCCCCAACACCAGCATCATATCACTAATCCGCTCCTTCCCTGCCACAGCCAGCAGCCAGCTGGTTGGGAAAACATGGGATTTTTTCCTTGGGAAATTTGCTAATGATTTCCATCAAACACACTCACTGCCTCAAAAATCAGACGGATTTCCGCTTAAGGTCATGCTATATGCCAACTCGGGCCCATTCCTGGACAAGTTTTTCTCGGCAATCCCTTCACACACACACACACACACACACAAACAAATATATGGGCTTCCTACATCCCATCAAGGGCTGTAATAGGAAATCTCAAATGAGAGACAAAAAAGGCATATATTAAGCAATTAAAAAATTGGGGAAAAGGTGTGTATACGCTGTATGCTAGGTTGGAGAGGACTCACCATTGTGGATGACTTGAACGGGAACGTATGGGAAAAATAATAATAAATAGTTTCAACATTGGAGGTCCTCTCTCTCTCTCTTTCAGTCTCAGTCTTTCTCTCTCCCTCCCCGTTCCATGCGGATATGGGTATAGGTATAGAAAATATTTATTTTTTGTTCGAATTCCACAGGGTTAGCCGGCCAGACTTGAAGGTGTACATAGGGAGCTGGTAAGGGAGCACTCACTCTCAGGTATGTACAAAAGTCCCTTCATGGAACCGAGAGAGAGAGAGAGAGAGAGAGCGAGTTGAGGGGAGAAAAAAATATTTCCCACACACACAACAACAATCACATGAAGCCGTCGTAGTCGTCGTCGTCGAGTTCGGAGAGACCTGTATAGTATCCTCATATATGTGCACTGTGGTGTGTACGTCTGTGTGTACTTGAGAGGTGCCTTTTTTCTCCCTGGAATATCATCATCATCGTCGTCGTCGTCATCATAGTAACCATTCAGGAGTTACTAGTATATCCTCTCTTCACAAGTGCCTTTCGTTCATGAACTCCTTCCACTCGTCCATCCGTCCACACACACACACATATATATATATATATATATACACACACACACATACACATGATTCCTGCATTCCAGAGTATTAAAATTTTGAGGATATGCACAACTCTGAGAATCCAGATACTCATAGGAAACCCTTGCGTATGTAATATACTGCTGCTGCTGCTGCTGTTGTTGTTGTTGTTGGTGGTGCTCTTGCTGCACTTACCTGCAATAATGAGTCCCGGACTTGGGACTCACTGGAATAAGTATATATGTATATAAATATATATACATGTGAGAGGGTTCCGACGATGAGTCTAACTAGAGCCGAGTTGGAGGTCATATTTAAATTGAATCTGCTCCTCTCACCGTCCTACCGTCCATACAATTGCACTTCTCCTCCCTATTTAGCTCGGCGTCACTCAAGTGTGAAAACGTTTCCCCTACAGTAACTACAAGAGGAAGCGGGGACCCAAGACATGCACACATATATACAGACACACAAAGAGCCATATAAAAGGGAAGTTGCCGAAGACATTCCATCTTGCCAAAAATCCACACCCCGAGGACCATCTCGTCGGGCCAGGAGTGAGAGAGAGAGAGAAAGAATCTCTCGCCTATGGAATGTAAGTATCCTTGTGATGGTCCTCGTCGGCAGCTTTCTGTCAGTGAAATCTCACGTCGTGTGCTCCCCTCACAAGGCTTTTTGAGTGGCTTTAAAATGATCTTCATCTTCTTCTGCTTCTCGTAATAACTTGGGCTCCTTCATCTTCTCTTCATCATCATTATGAGGAGCATCCCCATCATCGTTATATTTCTCTTCAACACCTCATTCCGAAGCAAGTATTATAGCCTCATCGGCGGATGAAAGTGGATGATGAGTGGTTGTACAAAAATAAACGGATTTTATTTTTCTCCCAATCCTCCTCCGCCCGCACACTGCTGGAATTTGAGTGATAAAATTATCAATAATAATAATGATAATAATAATAATGATAATACATCATCTCATCATCATCGCCATCATCAACAACAACAACAACAATAATAACAACAAAGAATAACAAAACTGTCAAAATAATAAATTACTAAAAAAAGAATCTCTCATGGAATGGTCATGGCTGTATGTGGTATATAGTTATTATTATTGTTACAAAAATAACGGTGTGACATTGGAGGAGAAGCTGGTGGTACATAATGGATTATGTACCACTGTACATCTTCGGCCATGCACACTGCTGGAACTTCTGGGTGGCGGTGGCGTGTGTAGAAGGGGAATGTTGATTTCAGGGGGTATAGCGGACATGGCTATATATTCTCCTTTCCCTTCAGTAGACTAATCCATTTCGAATGAATTCCTCAATCCAGTTCAAGTTGTTGTTGTTGTTGTTGGGATCAGCTGGGGCTGCTCGTTCCTGCCGACGCCGCCGTGAAGATGTGGTGGTGGTGAGGGACGGGAACATTTGTGGCATGAACTGACTCGCCAAGGCGAAGAGGCTGAAGGCTGGCACGAAGAAGCTCAGGTTCACTGATCGTGGGCTTCCTTCCGTCTTGGACAGTTTGGGCGCATGGGTCATGTCCAGTACTACGGAAAAATATACAGGGTAATCCACTAGAAAATCATCACCATTAACACCCTAAACGTCATAGTAACTGTCTTGTCATGCTCAAAGTGCGGGGTACAACGTTTGAAACTTTCAAGGTCAAAGGGTGCCATTCTTCCAGTCGTTTTCCCCTCGGCCCAGCCGAGCGGAAACGGCTGAACAAAGTGAGACACGTTCGTGCAGGAAACGTTCCTCCGGGGGAGCCCTCATCATCATCATCATCATCATCACCACCACCATCTCCTTCTGAATGCGTTCACCTGCGTGTGTGTCTTCACCCTCGGAATTCTTTCACGCATTCCTGATAAAGAGCCTGTCAAACCCTTTGGTACTACTTTGGTATAAAGCGCTTAATATCCCCAACCTCTACTCATCCCTTCAGCCGTGAAGCCTTTGATGGCTTCGTGTGAGGAACCCCCTCCCCATTAGATCCCTCTTTAAAACAATCTATATTTATACTTTTGAATTTAATGTGGAAAATCATCTGTTTCCAAACAGGAACTCTGGGGAAAAGGCGTAAAATAAATACACAAATCACTTCCAACGGACCAAGTCATTACAAGTTATTGGGAGGGAGCTTTGAAATTGTTGATGAAAGTCAACTGGGAAATGTTCCGCCTCATCCTCTGTCAAACTCTCGGCAGGAACTATCAGGAATGGGAAAACTAAAATAGGGTCCTAACCTAACAGAAACCAGAGCAACTTTGTACACCTTTCAAGTCACGGGAAATTAAAGACAAGCAGATTTCCTCGGTAAACCTTCATATAGCATGTATTACTAGATAGTTTTATTATTACCTTTTTCCTTAGGGAGGCATTGAGCAATTCCGACGAGGACGGCGGCAAGGAGTGCGTAGGTGAACTTCATGATGAGGCAGGATTGGATTTGGTGGCACTTGAGATACAACTGGAAAAGATGAGGAGTTTATTAAACAAATTTTCCAAACGTGAATTTCGAGGCAGTTTTCAATAAAATTTCCACCATAAACACTAACTGACAGAGTCGATATGATTGTCGTGGACTTGTTCTTCTTCTTCTTCTTCTTTTTCTTCGACTTCTTCTGATCGCACCGGTGACGCGGAAGACTAGGAAGAGATTTAATCCGGACTTCAACTCCCTTCTATTTATATCCTTGACATTGAGGGATGGTGAGTTGCAAACGAGGTCCTCCTAGATAGAACTCGCCATTATCCCAAGTACCGGCATGACTTATGGCTAATCCCCCTCCTCCTATACCTCCCCATCACATCATATTACTCATTCGCTTGCTGTTGTTGTTGTGTGCTGTGTGCGGAGGAAGAAGGAGCAGCCATCCATCCAATTCTCGCGCGTCAGCAGGTGATGAGCCCATTGAAAATCATGAGCAAAATATAAAACTCCATTGAGCAACAATGGACCATGACATTGTACATTTCCAATGAATCTCCTCATTGCGAACGTCGTCGTCGTCGTCGTCGTAACGTCCACCTCATCCTGTTTAGTGAGGGCATATACGGCATACGGGTAGCGAGATGATGAGACTTTCAAAGGCATGCACACACACACACACGCTTCCATCTCCTTTGGCAAAGAGCTCCCACTTACACGTTTATTTTTAGCCTCATCTCAAGAGACGAAGATGAACGGGAGAGGGGAATAAATAGGTCCGACAATAAGATTTCTATTTTACAGTTACTCAGTCGCATATTAAAACTCTGCCGTCTTTATTTTTTATCCCACATAAAAAAACACATCGAGCCTCCTCTCACGAACTATACCGCCGCCGAACGTCCCAGTGACCTAGCCTACATCCGGAATTGATCCGCCAACAACAACAACAACAACGACAACAACAGTAGCATCAACTCCGCATTACAAGAGTGACAACAACCGTCGTGCCAATAAATCTCCGAGAACAACAGCCGCCTCTTATTCTTAATTTATATGTACGCAATTCCCTGGGGCTACCACCAACCAAAATCTCCCCTCAACTTTCATCCTCCGATTGTCATTTTATTCCCATTTATATCACTCTAAACTTACAGCGTTGATAATCGTATTGAAAAAATACGCTTCAAATCATGTTTTACATCGGATCTCTACAAAATACAATTATTTGGGAAGTGCAGCGTGTAAAATCTGATTGGATACAGCAAGTTTCACCAGAATTTCAACTTGAAAACTGCCACACGTATAAATGTAATGAGCTGTGAGTAGTGCATGAGTAAAGCCAGGAGAATTATATATATATACGCATATATTGTTCAGCCCACCTATTGTAGGTGAGACGGAAGGCCCACAACGTATACGAACGTCATCGTCGTCGACTCTCAACAATATAAGGCAACGGCACGGTGGTAGTGTGTGGAGCGGGGGACGTGTGAGCCGCATCAGGTTTCAACCCCGGAGGTGTCGGAAAGCAAATTTGGTCGTGGCGGCCAGGAGCATGAGCATTCCTAGAATTCCAAAGGCTCCACGGGATCTGCAACGGAGGAAATCATTTCATTCATCACTCAACTCACACACACATACACATGGCACAACTATAGGTATGCTCGTGTGAGTGTTTGTGTGAGTCTGTGTACATGCCTGTCTATATCCACTTCATAGCACACATTCACATGTCCACTGCCAGCATAACAAGACCATCATCGTCATCATCATCATCATCATCATCATGAGCTTCACTGAACGCTCAGAATGCTAAGTAGCTTCTATCCGTATGAACCCCGGTAACGTATATATAAGCACACACACACACACACTCTGTACATTCTTATCAGGAATATTTGGGTAAAAACAAGATTTTCCCTGTCCTCCTACCTTGTACTACTAAACTCCAGCAAGTGGTTTATATACGCCTCGTAATAACAACACACGCACGCACACAAGCCCAACTGCATTTACACACGAACACACACACACACACACGCTGCCTTCACTCACATACGCAACCTGCATTGCACACACACACACACCCAAACAACGTATATGCCCCCACCTTTGACACACACGTAACAGTGCAGTGCACCACGGCTCACGGTACAGTCAGTGTGAGAGAGAGAGAGAGAGAGAGCAATAAGCTGGCGGTGGTGAGGAGGGTAAGAAAAACAATTGACATTGAAAAATAAAAGGGACAGAAGAGGAACAAAAGACGACGTATGGAACTCTCTGGTCTGGTTGGGATGCCGAAGACTGGGGAAGTGGGATTAAGGAACCGACAATGAGGAGAAAATTCTGACTCTATTATGCCCACAACCACCACTGTACTGGTAGTATACGTGGGCATGTTGCACCTTAAGTTAGCTCTAGATACACATGCACACCGAGTATTTTAACTCGAGTAATAATAACAATAATAATAATAATAATAATATATAGAAAATATAGTGTCTTTCCCATAGTCTCAAAAAGTCCTACGTATTACCTCTTCCCTAACCCTACACAGCACACACACACACACACACACACACACACACACACATACACACACACCGTAAATATATGAATGGAGAGCAAACTGTGGGAGGGCTATACTTGGAATTTTCGTGTGGCGAGAGGGAGGCTGACTGTGAGTCAAGCTAAACTGAAGCTTGACTGTGTGAGAAGTAAGGAAGCGGCATGACACAGAGCAGGTAAGAAGGAGCGAGAGAGCAAGAGAGAAGGAATTTCCTAAATTGTAGTAAGAAAGTACCCTTCAATTTTCCTCTTGTTGGCCGGTTATAAAACTGTCTTACTCACCTGCCCCGCTCCGAAACTTTCGGAGCATCTCCGCGTGCCCACTACCATCATCACACAGGCATGCATACAAAACACACACACACTCACACATACACACACAGCCCCGCATATATTGGTTCACAAATATTTCCTAAATAACATCTTCAAGAATCTTAAGCCTACTTCGGAATGTGTATTGTCCCAAAGTAGCGAGTCTTTTACTCCGGCTACCATACAATGCAGTTTTCAACGCCTCTGTGTATCAAACAGTCTTTTGAGACCTAAACCGACCAAATCCGCCTTCATTCTTGTCCGAGAACACTGGAGTATATATACACAGGGGATGTCATACCCCGTGTCCTTCGCACATCCTCCGCTTGGTTGTAAACTCGTGACAGATCTCTCTCTCTCTCTTTCTCGAGAGCGAGACAGAGATAGAGAATTAAATGAGTCGTTAAATCTACTTTCAATGATGAGCTTGAGTCTGGATGTGAGAGAAAGAACTCTATAAATCCGCACGGCTCAGCCGGTTTATTCTCCCCTTAATCTTTTGGCCGTGAATGAAGACTCTCTTGTATGCAGCCGGCGGATGAGTCATGCGGGAAAAGATTCGAGATTACAACTTGTGTGCAAAGTGAAAATTATAAAAAGTAAAGTAAGCAATAATAATAACAATAAATTCCAGTAAATCACCAGACTGTACTGCACACATACAGACACACGCACACACATTCACATACACTTGCACAGACACACACACACACACACACACTTTTAAAAAAATACACAAAGACATAATAGTAATCAAGAGACTGTGTGAGCAGCGAGGGTTTGGGCCGGAGGCATACATATATATAGCATTGTGTGAGCAGAGCGGTTGTCTACGTACCGCACAGCCTCCATACCTGATCCATTCGGCAGTCATGTGGCTGCGGCGGCCCTTGTGCGGGCAAAACAGTCGGGGACACTCGCCGCCATGCACGGTATCATACTATTATACGGCCGGATTGATATTTTTTCCACCTAACCTCTCATCTCATGTAGAATTGCCTCACTCCCTTTTATTATAATACCATGTTACTCATCATATGATCATCATCCCATGGCCTCCCGCCGTATAAATCCATAGATATGCACGCCCGTATGTACTGGCAGAGGATCTAATCACTTGTTTTGACTAAGTGCACCCAACACCTCGGCACGGAGGAGGCCTCGTCGTCTATATGTGCGTCTCCCCTGCCCTGGCCCAATATTCCCGGTGCTGCCTAATAGCTCATTATATTTTCCGGGGGGATGTGAATTGCTATTATATGGCCCCTGCTCAATGGACCCTTTTGGGTCTTTACACTTATAAACATGATTTTGAGGGTCACTTGAGACCTTCTCTCTCTCTCTCGTCTTTTTATGTTTCAATTGAATCACCTCTTCCTCCTTCTCCTCCTCCTCCTCCTCCTTCGTTTTCTTCTTTCCCTACGGAGTCGCCGCAGCTCGGCCAGAGCCGCCAAAACATCCTCTCGCCATGACTTTAGAGTCAGTATGGAGAATCTAATAATTCATTCCGTGGTCCCCGTATTAAATTATCCTTGTTTTCCTCTTGAGCGGAAAAGATCGTGCTCGTACCACCCTGGTCGTAGGTGGGCAGATGGGCAGTGTATATGGGAAATGATGGTGGTGGTGTGGGAGCCGGCGGCGGCGAGCCGTTTACTTTATGTCCCCCGGGAGTCCTGGCAGGGCTGTGTGATTACGCCGCAAGGGTTACTATGGTAACTTGATCGGGGAAGACACACTTGTACTATTTGTGTGTGTGTGTGTGTGTGTGTGTGCTTGTGTGTTTTTATATGTGTGTACGTTAACCCACGTGGCCAGAGTAAGTTATGGGGTTTAGTGAGGATTTTAAGCTCTCCTCCAATACCTTCATGAGCACTGGTTTATCACCGGCTGATAATAATTACAGGGGGAGTGGATAGTGTGACTGGAAAGTTCTTATCGGTGTACACCCTCACCTGCGTGTGTGAGTTGAGGGTGATAAGGATTTGTGTAGAGATACACACACACACACACACACACACATGCGGATCCATGAGCACGTGGTAAGTTGTACGTAGTACTCGATGTGGCTTATGGGTTGCAGGGATTACTGGTTGGTAACGTGGGGAGTGTGTTTGCCAATTCCCGTTTTACTTACATGATGACAGCGTGGTTAGTGAGGGACGATGTGGATGTGACTGGGTTCCTAATGGGAAATTCCCTCCGTGTGTCACTTGAGGACGAGTGGTCATGAGCGTTAATAAATGAGCATTGATATTGCATGGGTGACCCCAAATGTGCATGCATATATTGTAACGCGGACTCGGGTCGACCAGTTCCCGCGATTTATTGCAGTGTTTCCATGTGCGAGCTTATTTCATTTATTAACTTATCTCTATAGCTGTATCAGTTGTTAAGTCTGTGGATGTTTGTGCCACTCGTAAAGGCAGTATTACGCTTGCGTTAGGACGTAGTGTGCGCATTTGGTAATGCTCTGTATGACCCATCGTGTCTTACTGACCTTTATGAAGTGGACAGGGATGTTGTTGTTGGTGCTACCCCTTATATATGTGGATTGTATTACAGTGGGAGATTTCACATGCGCTGGATCCATCCAACTCCAGTGTGTCAAAATACCCCAAAATTCTCAATTGTCTCTGGTTCTTTTTGTCCCACAATACCCACCTGTTCGTCGGATAGGATCTTATATATATGCGATCCGCTACAAGTTAACACGTTCTAAAAACTGGACAACTGCCAGTTAAATGACCCCTTAAGGACTGGCCCATTTATGCTTCCGTGCATCATAGCCGTGCATGAAGGGTGGCCTTAAGGCACCCCCTTCAAGTTCAATGTATACCTGTACGAGCCAGTCTGTACAGGTTCACGGTGTGTGTATGTGTGTGTATGCCTGCTCGTGTACGTTGTGTGTGTATCTGTGTCGATGTGGTGTGTGTGTGTCTTTGTCGATGTGGTGTGTATGTGTGTGTGTCTTTCGTACGTGTTTAAGTGGTTTGTGGCTGTGTGTGTGTGTGTTTTTGGATGTTGTGTGCATTTGTGTGTACGTATG
>WJFA01003376.1:0-13056 GCA_009870155.1 Pseudobourletiella spinata | reverse complement strand
GAACTTGACCATTGCCCGGGATTTTAGTAATCCCTTTAAAAAGTTTTAATCCTACCATTATTATGCAGGATGATGCGGGCGCGGTGGGAAAAAACAGGATAGAAATTTTTCATGCTCCCGTATACCAACTTAATTTACTGGACCAAATCCGGGTTGGATACAAGGCGTCTGAGATGAAAGGGTCAGTTTACCTTCCACTCCATAAAATTTTAACCATGTATGATGCTGAAGGGAGATAGGAGTGTGTGTGCTTTGGGGAAATCTCTACCATCCCATCCCATCTACATGCATAATAGTACATGGAGAATAAGAGTGGGGACGTTAGTACAGTGCGGGGTGCAAGGCGCACGTCTGAATGGGCCAGGACAATGGAGGCAGGTATGTATGCACGTCGGTATAATGGAGGGGATCAAATCCAATCGGAGGCCGAGGGGGAGCCTTCTCCTTTGAATGGGGCCAGGTGAGCCGGGTGGTTGAGGTAGACCCATTGTCCCACCACCACCCTGAACCTGATTCGTTTACCTAGGGGAGGCACGGAGCGCCCATTGTTCGAGTGCCAAAGTCTTTAAGAGGACAAAAGGCCGGACTAAAGTATCCAAAAAATCCCCCTTTCTTCAACAATATAAATTAAGCACATGGCGCATTTATCTCCCATTTAACCACCCCTGGCCATAGCATGGCGCATGACATGTGTAGGGAATAGTGTGTGCCGTCGAGTCCGTCCACTGTAATGCATACTGGCTACCCCAGTGGACAGCGTTTATGTACGGCATGGGATCACCGTGCGTATGACGTGCACATAAATTCGTATGAAAGTGCATCCCTTGCACTACCGCCAGCTGAGCTCACTGCAAATATCATAATGCAGTTTTTAAAAGGTGTTTCGTACGTCTCCAGTGCACATTTCGTGCATTGCAGTACTGCATTTCTAACGACGCAAAAATTTTAAAATCAGCAAAGGCTACCCATTCCAATTCTCTCAGTTATGTTATCCCATACGGGAAATGCACTATTTTCAGGTGAAATTGATTAATGCATGGAGAGGGGATAGTCTTTGAACCGCTTATATCTCAACTTCAATCCAGTCGGATCCCGGATCCCCGAAAAATTGACGGATTTTCCAAAGCCACGGGGCCACGGTAATGAGCTGGCCAAATGGTAACGGCATACGAGATAATTCCAAATGATAAACCAACCCAGACGCACCACCATCTTTTCATCAGCCCAACTCATGTGCTGTTTCGTTATTGTCCTCTGGGGGTACTCTACAGCATTGCACACACACGCACACAAGCACAAATATACGCATATGCGAGCACACACACACGTACTGCATTACGCTTGCACACTATACTGGAAAGAACGTTGATGGGATTGAGCAGACCGGGAAAAATCTAGATATAATGCCCCCCAAACGGGATCCCCTCCACCACCGCTGCCACACCGCATTCGTATTCATAAAGTCTCCTATTCTAAAAATACACATATGCACGCACACGGATGTAGGTAACATTAGCAGGGGAAGGGACCCTGGGTACACAGATTGGAAAATCAGGTTCAGCTCAACCGCTCTCTCTCTCTCTCTCTCTCTCCCTGTGTATAATCCAGTAGTGAGGGCAGGAGAGTGGATGAACCGACCGAGAGAGCGAGAGCAGAGAGCGAGCGAGTGCAGGAGGGAAAAGAATGGCCAATCCACGGTACATTATTTTCGCGGCTGTTCCAACTACAACAACATAGATGATCATCCCCACCGTACCCTTTATCCTATTCAGCGTCATCTGACCAGGGAAATGTGAGAGGGATCCTGGGGAGGGCAGAGTCGTCCGCCGTTTTGTCGCGTGTCCGCCGCAAGTGTCCCCCCGTGAGCAACCCACCATGTCCCTCCAAGTAGCGATAGCGAGCGAAAAAAATCGGATCCGATCCACACACACACACACACACACACTGCCTGAGAAGGGGGGTTGAACCAAGTGATAATAACAGTGATTTAAACCGGAGATGTCCTCCTAGTTCCGTCGTATCCTGTCCCCACTCCCAGCAATTTCAGTGCATTAGAATGCACTAGTTCTGACGTCAGGAGAGAGGTCGTCCACGGTCGGGGTGAGTCATTATATGGTGGCAACTGGGCTAAAAGTAGTAAGGGCTCCTCATGCCGTCGTTGTCGCCCCTGAGTCTGCGACTCGATGGACTCAAAATGTATACATAATAGGAGGAAAAGTTGAAGGTATGGGGGCTCCGCTGCTGGCTGGAAATAATGACCTCTGGTGGTGTATGGATATGTATGTGACTGCGTGGGTATGTATGGACGTGTGAGGCTAATAGAAAATAGTGGTAGTCGTCGTCGTCGTCGTCGTAGTGGTAGTAGGTGAGTCAGGTCTTCTGGTTAGGGTTTGTGGTGAATTTAATGGGATTAGTAAAGTACACAGTTGGACCATTCCTATTCGGCTTACATAAACCACAAGGAGGAGAGTCGCTGTGGATATCTGCGTGCCTATGTGTGAGTGTGTGTAAGTAGATGTGTGTTTGTGTATGTGTGTATTAAAGTACCTTATCTCTTGACTACCTCCGGCGTGAGCTTATAAATTGACCACTCTCATGTCCCTATGAGATGTACCTTGGAGATAGGCTACCGTGTGTCCGTCGTCGTCGTCGTCGTAGTATTGGTATGTACACAGGCTCGTATACGGACCTGTCCAATAGCTTTATATATTTAGATTAAATTAAGGTCTGGACGATAAAAGCCCTGAACATAACCATCAATTAGTCTTAATTTTCCCACTTGGCATCCGACACCAGGGAGGACAGTGCAGGAGCTAAATTGAGTTTAATTAACGACAATTGCCTTTTGACGTTCATCATCATCATCTTCACATGTTGTTCGATGGGGAGAGTGAGAGTAAGAGAGGGAACTCGGACTCTTCCTCCTCACCCCGTCCTGCCTACCTAGTACTCCCAATTACAACTTCCACTCAGACACACACACACACACACACACACACACATGAACACACGTGCATACACGCAGACACATGTTGTGAGCCTATAGTCACGTCTTTTCCTTTTAACACACACACAACTCCCAATAAACCTTCCAAATTGACCCCCTGCTACTCCCCACATCCACACCACTCATCCTCCAAATTGAACATGCACGGAAACGTTGGGACAATGTGACTGTCCCCATGTGTGTGGCTGATCAAGCAATGGTCATGCAGGCTCAATTTATTTCCCCCGGCCAGGTCGGTCATATTCGATCTTATACTGCGAGTTTCGAGTCGCGCGGAGACCAGGAGGATGAGAATCTGCTGGTAGTGTAGTTCCATCCAGTTTATCGCGTGTGAGCCCCATACTGCCACTTGAGTCCAATCAACTTCATTGCCTCATGTGTTCCGTTCACGGAGGGTACATATCACGTGCGATTGTGAAGCCCTATGAGCTTGAGCATACAGTGAGCATGGGGGCTCCGGTATCCCCAGATGGTTTCCACCAGGATTGTTTAATGTGTACAGTGTGCTGACGTATTAAATCGCTATCAGAGTGATGTCAAGGTACAGTTGAGTAGTTGGTGGTATCTGCGGGAATTTTTTTGAAAGATGTCAACTGCACAGTTTGCATGGAAAGTGCGTGGTAACCCTGACAACTCGATTGGATTTAAAACTGCCTTTATTATGATGCCAAGGCAAAGGTAATGGATGGAACCCCTTGACAATGTACAGTGTGTGTGCCTACGGTTATGTTATCATGGCTTACAAACAAAAACAATAGGGTCGCTTGAGATGGGAATATAGAGAGTGCACGGTTGTGTTACTATGCGTGGTAAAAACAATGGTTCGAGTTGCCTGGAAATATATATGCAGTGTGTGGCGGATACTATGTCGCCCTGTAAGATTGTAACCGTTCGAGAGAATTTGATAGGTGCAATGTGGACGCCTATATTGTGATGCCTATAAAAATGGCATGATTCGACTGGCTTTGAAATATGGTGTGTGCTTGGGCTATGCGATAATAATTGCCAATGGTAATTCGAGCAGAATTTGAATTTACGGCTTCCATGGCAAGTATGAGACGCATGAGTCATGACACATGGCTGAAGCGGACTTTAAATCCACCTGAATTTTGACTCGGGCTCAGAATGGGTAAAATTCATACCTTCACACATGCTCCTGAGTGAGTTCACGTCCAGTAATTCCCACCCGTCCGGACAATTAAATGAAAAGCTAATTAGGACCGGTGTGAGATGAAAGGGAGACCTTGAATTTTTGGCTGGCTGCCATAGCACTCACTCAAAGCGACACTTCTTTCCTCTCTCTCTCTCTCTCTTCCCTCCATTCTCCAATCCTCAAACTCACACTCACTCCGGGATAAATGAGCGCGGAAAAGTTTTTTTGGGAGGAAAAAAGGAAAACTTTCCTGTATAGTTACTCGGGGATTGGGTCCATCCATCCCTAACTCTCGCCGTACTCACTCAGTGGACTCGTCTGATTAAAAGAACTGAACTCCCCCCCCCCAACACTGGAACATTATCCAGGAGAATACAAAGACCCTCAATGTCCCCACCCCGCTCAACCGCCCCTACTGATCTTGCCGGTTGAAAATGACAGTTGACGAAGTTCTCGAACTCGAGACCACACTGTCACCATGGAAACGACTTCTTCTCTCCCGCTATTGGGGTAAATCCAAAGGTTTTTACAGCGGCAACGGACGGAACAGTACTGAATTTTTTTGGGCCCTTTTACTGCGTATAGCCCCAAACTTATATGGGTTTCCCTTGTAATGGAAAAAACGTCCAACCATTTCTCCGTCAATTCGAAAATTCAGAGTCATACAATTTTTTACGACACTTATTCCCTCCCGTGATGAAACTCGGAGGATTTTATAAAGATAATAATAATAATAATAATATGGGGGCAAGTATTTTATGAAACACCCTGTATACGAGCACAACTCATATCCCTGGCGGAGTTCTCCCCGTAAATAAAAAAAATTCTCCCCACATTTACACTCCGCCCAGGTAGTAAATTAGAAATTGCGCTCAAAATTCATAAATTCCGGCTAACTCATACAGGCAGCCCGGTTTTTCCTGGCAGTCTTTCCAGAAATGCTCAAAATCTCCTCACTTTATTTGTCGCCGTAGTCTGGCGTAGTGGGCACGGCGGCGGTCGTGGTGGTGATGGTGGCACGCCCGTCACACCTAAGAGGTGCTTAACCGCCCCGGAATGTCCTCGCCTGTCAACCCATCCTTGCTATATACTCCTGTATTCCCCACCATTCATACACACTTTTGAGGCCCCCACATAGAATTTCTCATATGACTTTTCACATTACATATGTGTGAAAGACCCACCCACTCGGTCCTTGCCGCCGCCGCCGTCACCACCACCACCGCCGTTGCCGGAATCCTCTCAGTTGAAAAATAGGGCTGTGGAAACACGTGGAATTATGAGCCGTGCTACTCAAATCAATTAGCACTGATTTACAGCACCACTGCTACTACTACGTGAGTATACATGGCTGTCTGCTCCCATGTGTCTGTATAAATGTAAGTATTCTTTCCTGTCAGTCCAGGGCCGATGCCCTAATGGCCCACAGTTCAGCCGCGTCACCAGGAGGGAATCGAAGTTTAGAAGTACGACTGACTTAGTGTGTGTAAGTGTCTCGGTGTACATACTCTGTCGAGCAAAAATCCATTAAAACCTGAATAATAAATAAATAAAGACGGCCAATGTATTATTTCTTGGCAAATCGGGCCCATTTAAAAAGCACCGTTGAAATTCCAAATTATTCTCCTTCCCCTCCGAGCTAAGTGCCTGGCTACACAGTCGGTCTGGTTCACATGAGTGACTATCCGCTCCGACACACACACACACACACAAACATCCACACATACACACTCATAATATTTCCGTCACATCTGTTCCACTTTGGCACGGGGCTCTCAAATCAACCATGGGTTCTCTTAACCAAAGGTACAAAATACATACAAGGTAGTCCACACACATACACACAAAACATCCACCGAGAGTTATGCACTGGCACTATTATTACAATCCTCCAACTCAACACAAAGTCAACACGGAGATTCACCGTAGTGTTACGAAACCTCTCTCATACTCCCAATCTCATATGCGTATGCATAGGAAATCTCATGTAACTATTCTCCAGTCACACACCACATAGTGAATCCTACTACTATTACACTGTACGTACACCCGCCATTTTTTTTCTCCCTACCTTAACAACTTTTGAGTACACAGTTGTTGTACGTGTGTGTCTGTGTGTATGTGTCTATGTGTGCGTCCGTGCTGCCAGGGAAAAAACTTGGAGCCTCTGCCATATTTTCAATGAAATTCAATCCGTGCGCAGGTGATTTCCATATGGTTCTAACTACTAGTTTTTTCCTCGTTCTTCCCCCCCCCCGCCCTGGAAAAAGAAGTCACAAGTGTGTAGGGGATTTCCCTCCCCACAGGGCCGCCTCGGCTCTGATTAGTATGCATGCGGGGAAGTGGTGGGCTCGTGTGGCCATGTAACATTTGAACTCATTGATGAATCGGAGGAGAGGGAACGGTGGCATTACACTTATAATATAGGAGTACATTGCCTCACGTTGCAGGGCCACTACGTCGTCGGTTAGCACCACTACTACTACCACTAGACTCCAAGAGCCAGGATGCCACTCCAATCTGAGCTAGTCAGCAGCAGTAGCATCCCAACCCACACGGTCCCATCCCCTTCATTAGGTGAACATACGGGAAAAGTTTAAATGTAGCAATCAATTGTCTCTGGCGTGTGTGTTTCCGTGTGTGTGTGTGTGCCTGAGTATGAAGAAGGGAGTTGGGCGTGTGTGATGATACGCCGTAGGAAACCAGTGTGCTTTTGGTGTAGAGAACAAACGGTCCTATTCAAATTAGATTTGTCGTCACACATCCACACACATACACACACGGTGCACGGAACTATCCACACTTGCATCATCACCATCAGAGACAGACGCTCCTTCACGATCACCGCCGCCGACGCTACCATCGCCACTACACTATACATGGATCCCTCAATTACAGTGGAGTACTCCGAGCCGAACCATTATTCCAAAGTGGATGGGGACGGGGAGTATCATATGACTTTATTTGTGGGAATACCTGAGTAAAATCCCACCGGCACCACTCGCGCACAGGAGCTGTTGTTAAAAGCACTCACCTGAATATTTTAAAGCCACACGGACCACTGAGTAGGCGGATTTATAAGGAATCTCTCCAGCTGGGCAGATGCCACATGTTTTAGCCTCTATAATATACGACTCTTTTCCCCCATCCCGCTTATCAATCAAGTGGCGGCGGTTCCGCCGTGGGGTAAAACGAAACGTCATTTTCGACAACAATATTATTTCCCCGCTCTAAGTACGACGGAGCCGAGTTGGTCCTACCTCGTGGTAGAGTTATACATGTGTACACTGACATAATGCTCACACATATGTTATGTGTTACGGCTACATGATCCACGGTTGCGGAAAGTGTCTGGAGCAGAACTTCAAAGGGATAGGCTACGGCTTAGAATGTTGTAAATATCAACAAAGTGGAGGATGAGAATCCAGGGAGGGAGGCGGGTGGGTAGAACCTAATGCGTTTGCATAATTTAGTGGAAAATTCCCTTTAAATTATACCTTGAAATCATTCTGATAAATAATCCTCTCTGGCGCAGCAAACGGAGGTAGCACCAGCTCTTGCCACGGTATGAAGAACGAACCATTGCGACAACCATATTAGCGTTACCTCAAAAGCTCCAATATTACTCTTGGCCCCGGCTCAAGTGTAAACAGACATGCACACATGCACACTCACTTACACTCATACCTCCACACACACACACACATTGCACAGGGGAGCAAGTGAATTGACAAGATTGTGGGAATGTATAGTGGGGGATCCTGCAGGAGTTTTATCACTCTAATTTCCGGATCCACACTTTGGAAATTTTTACCAGGGAGGAGAGAACGCGCTTATGTGTGCATGTGTGTGTGTGTGTGTGTGTGTGTGTGTGTATAAGTATGTCAATCGGCTATTTTTTCTCAATCGTGCACGGAGCCAGATGTGCCTCCATTCACGGGGGCTGGAAGGTGTATGGAAATAAAGAGAAGGAGAGAGAGAGAGAAGATCTTAATGTGCCAGGAGGGATGACAGAACCTTTCAGGGGTTAACCGCACTAACTGTACAGTATTGAGCCCACCCTACACTCCTGCATAGTAGCAGAGTAGTGTGTGAGAGCCGGACTATTCGGATTTCCGTGTTGTAAACAACTCAAAGGTAAACACAAGTGTCATGTATTTTTACTCTGCCGTGAAACATTAATAAATCCAGTTTTGGGACACTATAATTATTATTACTCTAATATCCTACAGGGATTCCCGTGGGCCACCTTGGCTCGACCTCTCCGCTCCTACACACCGTCGTCACACACTATGCCAGCCAGGAAGAGCGTGTCAATTTTGAAAAGGTAGAAATCTAATAGCTACAAATGGATATAACAAGCCGTTTCTAGTAAGGGCTACTTTATCCCCACGACAAGGCGGCTCACCTCAAGTGAAAATACGGAGCGGTTCCGTTCTTGGCAGCTCAAGGTAAGAGACCCGGTAGGGATCCTCGTCAACTTGGCAAGTCAGGACCGAAGACAAACAGACGGGACAAGTATATTTCGTCACGTCAACCTTAATTCAATGAAGCTGTTGAGGGATGTGATATACGGGGCTACGTTGTTGAATGTCAAGATAAAAATTGAAATCAACGGGAAAGTTCCCCTCGCTCACACATACAACTACGCACACACACACACACACACGCACACACAAACGCACAGACAGGCAAAGACGCACACACATACCCACACCCCATATCCCCACAGCACCGTAGGCGTGAGTGAAAAAAGTTTCTCCTCATACACGGGTGAGACCCCACGTACGCGGATGAACTAATGGTTGACACATTCACGGCTCTGACGACGAAGGGGGTAACTACCCAGCAAGCTTGTGAGACGGAGCTCACTCCCATTGGAAAAACAAGCACCTTTATACACGTCGGTGTATAAGGAGGAGGAGGAGGTGGAGGACGGCGACAACGGGGACGACTGCACGGGAAAGGTTGTTGTTGTTGCTGCTGCTGCCGCTAAGCCAGGGAAACTCTCCGTCCTGTGGACTCCAAAGCGACATGGAATTTTTCCCTCAATGCACGGATGTGGCATGATGTGACTTTGGCCTGTCTTATTGATAAATTCAGGTGAAATATTCGGCAGCCGTGCCAAGAGTTTCTATGCCACTTTAACACGTGATACATGAGGTGGAAAGACACAGATCACAATGCAATACCAATAAGTATCTTCACCACGGGGCCACCACCGTACAAATACAGACACACACAGAGCCATCCACACACCCCTACATCTATAGACCCCGCATAGACCCAGATAGATGGGAACTGAGTGAGGCTGTAAATCCTCCTTATATTCCGTGCTCTTAGAGTGAGGATGAAGATAGTGGAACCGAACGTGTGCTTATGTATGTGTGTGTGTGCGCGTGTGTTTGTCTGAGGGCGGGGGTCTGTGTGTGTGAGTGTAGCAGTAGCACTCGGAAGAAAACATGTTATCAAAACATTCCCAACTTGGATTTCCCTCCACCTTCGTCTTCGCCTCTCACTCTCACTTTGCCGCGGAGTGCGGAGGGCTGGAAAACTTGTTGGGGGAAAGGCATACGCCGTGTAACCCTCATCCAGATAAGTAGACGCCCATGTACTTATAGACACGTCCCCCGCCCTCCTATCATTAGGACACACTTGGCGGAAAGCGGGAAGTAATGAAAGCGTCTTTTACCTGAAGGCACGTTAGGGGAATCCTCATATCCCACACACACACATACAAACACACACACACACAACTACACCCGATCCCACACATACACACATAGATGTCCTATATGCCTTTTCCCACATAAACTCAATTCCCTCACACCTTCCCATGTCTAAGCCGGAGGACGTACATGTTGAAATACATATGGAAACATACAAACAGTGTGAAGGAAAATTACACCCAAGTTCCTCCCTCCACGACGCGGATAAGGGCAGTGGAGAGAGCGAATGCGTCTGCTGGTTCAGACAGGTTTTGTACATAAGACTTTATATATATGAGGAGACACTCAAACATTCCCTTGGGTGAATCAGACTCTCCCCCGCCTGTATCCCCGTTATATTTTGTCTGTGTAGAGCAATTCAGGTGGCTCTGTGTGTGTGTGAGAGAGAGAGAGAGAGTGGGGAGTGGGAAGGGCTACGAACACCACAGCTCTAACCTGTATCCCTATCATCAACAAAACTTAGGTCGGTCATAACTTTTATACGCCTCACCGTCCAGACACAGACAGACGCACACACACACACATGCATACACACCCGGGCGTATCTTGAGTCAGAACCTTTGTGTGCATCTGTCTGTCTGTTCCCTCTGGTACGAACAAAGTTTTCCCCTCACTCCCCGGATCTGACTGAGGTGGAGGAAAAGGTGCTCCGGTATACACGTCTTACTTAGGAGATTCCCTATAGACAGGTCGTGCGTCTAGCTGCGGCTCCTCGTGTTTGTGTGTGTGTGTGTGTGAGGTTGTGTGTATGCCTGTGTGTGTGTCTGTGTGTATGTTAGCCCTAGGAATTTCCACTTGAAATTCCCAGGGGATGGGAAGAAAGTCTTGATTGGGAGTCGGGAGGCGAAAGTGTTAAACAGGTGACGCACCCCATGTTATTCGCACCTCACAAAATCAATACGACTCTAACTTTCATCCTCACAACTACTACTACTACTACTACGTCTTCCTCCTCCACCTCCAAGTCTACACCTCAAACCAAAACTATAGAAGAGTTAGCCATGGGGAGGCTGCTGTATTCTGGTCGGAGCCATATTCCCCCCACGATTTTTACCGAGCAGCACAACTTTCTCCCATAATCATCCTCCAATAAATCCCACCCAGCCGCAACACATTTACACATACGCACATCCACGCACACGAGCATATACGTACACACACTTGCACACACACGTGCCCACGCACACATAAATATAGGCACAAAGAGTCACACTGTATGTGTACATTTCAGCTCAAAGCTCCATGTTGTGGCTGACATTTAGTGGCCGTTTCCCCGCTCCCCCCTTCCCGGGGTAGACAAGCTCATGTAAATCAGGAGATGGCAGGGACTCCTGACAGGTTTTTCCCCTCCCAGCTCCTCCTCCACCTTACCTGGAAGGATTTTGACAGGCGGGAAGGATGGCTAAGCTCGGAAGTATGTATGTATGTATGTATATAAGGACGTGGGGAAGGGGGTCTCGCGAGTCTTGGTGAAATAAATTACCTGGGGCCATGGAGCCGCTCGTAGAAAATGACACGAATTCAATTTGTATACTCGGCTGCTCCTTTTGAGACAACAGAGGAGATAATTTCTTTTCATGAACTAACGACAGACATGCCAGCAGGGGCTCGTTCATTACAGGAGCGGGGGGAAGGGACACAGGGGGATAGACACTGACTCGTGTGTACAGCGTATCACTTGATAAACGTCCCCATGCTTATTGTAATTCAGCCCATCATCCAAGGAATATCGATCACCTCTGCTGCTGCTGCTGCCGCCGCCACTGCCGCCCTTTTGACTTGACTTGGCTGTACACACTTTAACGTCCGCCTTCTATACTCCTCCATAAGCCTCTGACTGAGTAGGTTAGTTGGGGACTGCGGGCAGGACTTTTTACTCTTGCCATATCAGCCCGTGCATGTGTATGTGTGTGTGTGCGTGTGCGTGGAAGGGGTCGTTTGCCTTGAAATGAACAAACTGTCGCACGCCGCCAATCAATGCATCAGTGTCAGAGCAACATATACACACATACACGGCGTCTCACGTTGCAAGAAACTACCCACGTCGGCATACCTACTGATTTGCATTGACATCGTCTACCTTTTCCCCCCCGTCCTCCCCGCTCCCGCCTTTGAATTTCCCATGAAAAATGTCCCGTGTCAGCCCTCCTCCACTGCCGCCGCGGCATCCACCCTTCAGAGAATCAATCAGGTTGGAAGTATACATGTGGAAAAAGTCTGTGTGCATGTATGTGCAAGTGCGTATGAATGCGTGCGTATGCATGAATATGTTTGCATGTGTGTGGGTGTGCACACATATATGTGTGCTTGTGCACGTTTATAGATGTGGGTATGGGTGTGCGCGAGCACGTATGTACTACTGTGTGCGTGTGCTCATGCATGGGTATCCGTGCATGTGCATGTGTGTGTGGAAGTGTATGTGTGAGTATAGTGAGCAATGCTCCAGGGGGAAATCCATGAGCTGTTGTGTTATTTTGCCTCAATTTCACGTTCTGCCCTGCGACAGGAATAGAAATAAGGTGGCCGGGAGTAGAAGTGAGTGGCTGGGGGAAGGAGGGCGGGCGGGCCGGCGGCAGCCGGCCGCCGGATGAGCACTCGGCCGCATTCCTGATCAAAGCAATGTCCGTCCAGATTGACAGCCCTCCTACCTCCTTTATAGTAATCAAATGTAACAAGGAAACCTGGAAAGATTGAGCGTGTACATCTAGTTGGTACAATGTATAGATACATACATGCATCCGCCGTCACTACCATCCCGCCCGTCAGCCATGGCCAACAACCTGGGAACCGTGGAACACGGTATGAATACTAATGTGACTTCAGGAGGAGTCCCGGGCCCCTCTTGAAAAAATGCACATGACCACACGGGAGCGGGAATGGATAACAAGATGAGAAAGCGGAGGAAAATGTTGAATCTAGTCCGACCGCTGGCACACACACACACACACACACACATGCACGCAAGCATACTACACTCCCCTTATTCCCTTACTCCAGGGAACTTTTCACTCCTCACTTCCTTCATACATGATGTGAGAGCCTAGGAATAGAGGGGTGGGGTGGACGTGCTTTCCAATGCCCACGCTCCTACTCCACTATTCCGCAATGCCGGGCATAGGTGAGGCGGGCGGCGGACTGGATTGGAACATTCATCAGGGGAGAAGAGT
>WJFA01003375.1:0-13057 GCA_009870155.1 Pseudobourletiella spinata | reverse complement strand
ACGATATTTTGGTGTGAATTACTTGTGGTACCGATACTACCATGCGGTATACATGATGCATACATATTATTGTTAGTAATTGCATTACCAACGCTACTGTGTGACATTTATGGTACCCAAGGAATTTTGGCCGTATATACTTGTGGTGCCGACTCTTAGGCAGTATACATGGGAAGGGTATATATTTGTTCATAATTGAAATAAGAGCGTTACTGTGTGGCATTTATGGTATACACGGAATTTGCGGTAGTCCTTGTGGTACCGACGCTACTGACAGCACGCACATGGTTTTTGTCGTACGTGTAGTGCAAACGCTGTGGTATTTATGGTATACACCCATGTGGCACAAGATGGTGAACACAAGATTTTTGTGGTACTGACACTATTTCAAATCATCATGTCATAAATATATCGTACATATGGAATTTTCGTGATATCTTTTGTACCCAAATTTCTACATAGTATGGTGCGTACATAAAAAGAATTTGGTGGTACCTGTGGTAACGCGGCTGCTTTCGTCTTTCACGAGCTTCACACAGAGTTTTGGTCGTACTTGTTGTGCCGACGTCAGAGCTCTTTACAACAGGTGATAATTTGCGGTAGCAGTGATGCTACCCAAAGTTGATGGTTCGGGAACGTTCGGTACAACTTTATATTGTGTTGAATCCTATACTGCAGACGTAGTCTTCATGAATCGTCCTATTGTTCGGGATTAAGTGGAATTTCCAAGAATTCATGAATGAGGCTACGTAAACCAATTCACACGAATATGCAAATTCTAGTTAAAAAAGTAGGACGCCTCCACCATGGGATTTTCCATTGCCTGTGTGCTCACCTCCCACTCTCGCACCCGCATTGGCGGTCTGTTCTCACTTGCACAAGGACGAATGTGTGTAGCTGACCTACCTGTAGTTCCACGGGAAATTTCTACTTGTATCATGCGATATCTCTTGATTGCCTCCCATTCTGTGAAGATTCCCTTTTCAGTTGGGTCAGCGCGGCGGACAGGATGTTGGAGGAGGCGGGGATCGATACACGAGTAGGAGGGAAATTCTCTCCAAGATATTCCACCCCGGCCTGTGAAGAGAGGAGGCCTGGGAGAGAGTGAACATAATATGAGGATTCCGGCTATATAGATACTAGTAGATGGGCGAGAGCGGAAGAGATTCCAGAATTGAAGAGAAAAATTGCCATTTTTTATTGGTCTCCAATAGTTGAGCTTGATAGTTTCGCTTTATTTTTATCACCTGTCAAGATTTTTTTATCGTCTGAACCGTCACAATTGTGGCCAATATTCTGGTTCCTTCCCAGCTCTCCGGACCACTCTGACCAGCCATCCTTTCCCTCCCAGCTGGCTCCTCTATACAGCAGAGTAAGTGGAGTAATGGAATGGATAGGGAACATTCCTCCGGGTGCCACTGTAGCCTCACATTCCTACAGTCATAAATCCGATCCGGGAGCCGGTTACATTTGGCATGAGGGGAGGAAAATCCATCTTGGCAGCTCAATAGAATAAATAGAGAGTGGACTTTTATTGGCCCGCCAGGTATTCCTTCAGTAGTGAGCGGGTAGTTTGATATGGGCGAGATTCTAACAGTCCGCCGTTTGTTTTTTCTCCGCCCAGTTATCTCCATGTATTTTGAGCTCTTCCTGGCGCTGAGAGTTCCCTTAACGCAGGAATTAACCGTGGATCCCATATTTTTTACGGGAGCTACGGCCAAGGTTTTACTCCGAGACTCGTGGTAAATGCAAGACATGTACGCTCCTGCGTGGTTAAGATAGGCGGTGGACTGCTAGGGAACTTTAGTGTAGCTTGGTATGTGTATACGAGCACCCAATATATTTTTGTTTACCAACATTGTCACGACCTCAAAGCGACAATTTTAACACTATACATATTTTGGTGGAATTTCTGTTTCAGAAATTTTAAATTTCCCACTTTAAAAAGCCCGCTCCCTAACCAAGCAACGTCCGGGAGCGTGTACGCTACGGAATGGTGCGAGCATAAAGCCAGAGAAGTGGTAGTGAATGATAATTTATTGAGTACCAGCAACGTACCTTACCAACGTCCAGTCCCGCCAAACGTGAATCATACATTATGGTCGGTCAGGAAATATTCGGACGCGGAGACAGGGACTCATTAAGGCAAATGGCTCATTGCTGCTCTCTTGAGCCGTGCTATGCATACACTCATGTTTGTAATCGCTATACCAGTTGACAGATTCGGGCCGAGATTCCTTGTCGGTCAGGAAATATTCCGACGCGGAGACAGGGACTCATTAAGGCAAATGGCTCATTGCTGCTCTCTTGAGCCGTGCTATGCATACACTCATGTTTGTAATCGCTATACCAGTTGACAGATTCGGGCCGAGATTCCTGGCGGAGGAACCATTTTTCATGGTTATCAAGGGAGCGGAGCGGGATGACAAGGGAACAGAAGTGCCTCTTTTTCGTATCGAGTCCGGAGACGACGACTTGGGCCTTACATGCCAGCTAGGACAAGTGGGACCAGCTGCGACATGTCCCTGCGCAACGCCAAGGTACAAAGTAGTCGGACCCAGCCAAGCTCTCTTCCGAGCCGACCCAGAGACTGGTGACGTCTTCATCCGGCGCGGTTACTCCCTCCAACAAGGCAAACATTACCTAATAACCCTTCAAGTTGCAGGTAAGCTAGTTTGGAAATGACGCATGCATACATATGTACATAAATTTAATGCATGCAATCTCACTCTCATTCGAGAGACAGAATGTGATAATCTAATCATGGGGAGTTTGCAAATATTGATTCTCCAGGATCAATCTAGATTTCCCTAAGTCAGCAAAATCCGTCAAGTCATTTGCATAAGTTCTCAATTGCTCAAACCCAAGTTTAAATTAGTTTCAGCTTTTTAAAAAGAGATTCCGAGACTCTGTATGGGGCTCCCTTGGGAGGGAAGAGTTGGCGGGAGGGATGAAAAAGAAGGTGCTGGTAGAGGTGTCAAGACAATCATGTATTCCTTTCGTCCATGGAAATCATCTCCTCCCGCTCCACTGCTCACCAATGAGCCTCTCTGTCTCTCAGCGTTCTTTACAAATTTCGGTGGGAGATGGGCGGTGGGGAAGAATATGATTTCCCTCGCGGAGCCTTCTAAGGACGCTCATATACATGTTCTAAGTCATCATAATCGTATCAAATGTCATTCGGGAACTTGCCTTCTGTGTCTAGGGGAAACCTATATAGCTGTATCTGAGGTTACTTAAATTTGATCCGCCTCCGGAATGGACGTCACGGTCCTCAGATCCCTCGAGAGCAGTTCATATAATTGACTGCGGCATGTTTACTCGGACCGGGGACGAGCTTACGTAGGGTCACATGCACACACACACACACACACACACACACGAACTCGCACAAGCGGATGCGCACACACATATAGAAGAATAGACAGGACAAAGGAGGCAAGGAAGAGAGAGCCAGGACCAGGAGTGAGCGAGAGAGTGAGTGACTGACTGAGTGAGTGAGTGAGAGAGAGGGAGTGAAGGAGCGTCAGGAAGAATATGAGGAAAAGATTGGAATCAGACTAAAAATGGATCTTGTTCGGTCTGGCGGAGAAGATGAAAGTTGGAGAGGGGAAATGCTCCCATTGTCATCCCTGAACAATAGCGTCAGACGCAGCCGTCTCGCCACCAACTTACATCCCCTGTAGCTCCTGTACTTCACAGTGCCGTTCCCGCCGAACACCTCCCAATCAGTCAATAATAATATGAATGCCACAGTTCAGAGTGAGTGCCACTGTCTCAATACGAGCCGCGAGCTTGCAGAATTGATTCTGAGCACAACTTGATCCTTAGCAGAGGCACTTTGATACGTGTAGTAAAGGCCCACAGTTGACTTCATTACTGATCCTATGTGACTGTTGGCTCTGAAAAAATTTAAAATTATAATTAAATGATATATTTAATACTTGTACACAAAATATTTTTATAAATTAAAAATTATATATGTGGGATAAAATATTGGATTAAAAAATAATAATCACAATTTTATATTAATACACACATGCGATAAACCACGTTGCATTAAAATGTTTTACTAATATATGCTTAAAAATACACGAAATTAACAATATTCATGAATGTTTTACAAATATAATAAACTCTGTTGCATAAATACTTAATATAAATATTTTGAAAAAATATAGCCTCACAGAACAAATAATTTCAAAATTTCCTCTGCGTAAAATATGTGCCTTCATTAAAATAATACAGAGCAAGATATTTATATATGATGCTGTGTAAATATCATGTTTAATGCCCATCCCATATTGTTATCTTGGATTTCCAACTGAGCCCACAGGTTTCCATCATAAGGTTTCCAAGGTTCCACCATGGTTAGCAGCATATAGCAGTATGGTATGCGTGTTCTCCCGTATAATTAGCGTTATTATTAACAAGCTACTGCAAAGCAGGAAACAATGGACCGATATAGCAAGTAAAATATCAACATTTCCAGGCAAACCACAACATATAGGAACATCTTCCACAGATATATTAACCAGAATCCTCTCTCGTGAAATCGGAAACTTGTTCCCGTTCAATCATGACCACATGATAATTGTCTCTGATCCGCACGCGGACCTAACTTGATTACTTTTCCGGGAGGCTTTTGAGTAAGAGTAAATTGCTAAAAAGCCGTTCATGCGCAACCCAGTGGTAGTTTCTTCCATGAACATGATCCATCCTCGGGGAATCTCAGAACTGCAAATCAAGGTGAAAACGAGGGCACAGAGGAGTACTATCAAAAATACATACACACACACACACACACACACACACACACACACACACACACACACACATCCGGTCAGGAAAGAGAAGGTGAAGAATGAAGTTCTCTCACCCCCATTCGCCCTCTGCCCCGCTGCTCATTTTCCCTCCCACACGACACGAGGAGTCAATTAGCTCAGACACGGACTCCTTACTCCGAAACATGAGACGTACTAAATGAGAGCGGCCTTTAAAGGAGACTGACATATTGGGTTACGTAGGGTCACAGAGTCACATTAAAAGAGTAATTAAAGCTGGAAGACGGGTTAGTGTGTGGTAAAAGGTAGGAGCGGGCGGCAAGGGTTCCCATCTGTGGTGGTGAGCAGTAGCCGGAAGTTGTAATGAGGAATAATGCATCACAGCCACCCGGGTTCCTCCAGCCAAATCTCCTTCCTCCGAGCAAGTTGTGGCAGTAAATTTTATTGGCAAGTTTGAGAAAGGTTAAACTTTGGCCTCCCCGGTCGGGCCCAAGGTCGAGATCCCATAGGGAAAGATTATCCCTAACAGCCTTCTCTCTCTCTCTCTCTCTCTCACTACATATTCCGTATCCTTGTTCTAGCTTTGGAAGTAAATGCATCAGGCTACCATCCGTGGCGGGAGGAAGTGAGGTCCACGCTGTTTGTGACAGGGCGGCAGCGGGAGGTTGGCAGCGGAGGGAAGAGCGCCGAGCAGTTCCCGCCCACATGGCCGGGCCCGCTTTTCCTGGGGAGGGAGTCGTCATCCTTGGAACCCACCGCAGGTACTACCCACGAATCCACTGCTGCCACAGCCCTTTCGCCTTGGAGTCAACCCAGATCTCCTCAGATGCAGATGCCCTCCGGATCGGGATCCTTCCCACCACTCACCTCGCCCTGGTACTACACATCCCAAGTAACTCGCACCAAAAGAAATCCCAAGTAAGTTGAGAATCCTCCGCCCGCAGATATGCTCGCAGCTCGACATTACTTCCCACTTCCAATTTTATTTCCTCGAGAAAAAAACAGCGGTAGTGCTGGCTTCAAAGGAGTTCCTCCAAAGTCCCATGTACTCAGAGTGCTTCCAAGATTCCATTAATTATTTAACCAAACCCACGCTCGTCAGCCCATTCCTGTGAGGAGCCTTAGCGGATGAATATGTTCAAGGAAAGGATGGCTAATGACGGAGAGAGTTGAAGACTCGTAGGATAGAGTTGTTGTGTACGTTGGAGGGGCTCTGAAGTGCGGAGGATTTGGGGAGGCTTCATTAGCGGAAGTGCTCAGGTCGATTCGTAAACAAGCAATTAATGGGATTAGCCGTGAAATAAGAGAGTTTTAGCCCTCCAACAAGGGATTTCCGCGGCTTGATTCTGACTTAATTAAGGCTATGTATTTCATGCGGTGGTTAGGAGTGCTTGGGATCGTGAGAAACTTTATTGCGATGGGTGGGCCCGAGCTTTTGCTTTGTGAAAGTGGGTCTCCTCAAACCATTAATGGGGGGGCCCGAGTGTGTTGCTGTTAGAGCTGTTAGATATGGAATAGCACCGCCGGAGCGAGACCGTCATTTGACCTCCAGGATGAATTTCCAAAGGGATTTTCTGCCCAACAAGAGTCGTTCGTCATAGAAGAGTTGGGAACTGCAAGGACTGCGGCTGATTGTGACGTGACCTGTGGGGACTGGGATAACCTTGGGGCATTTGTCTAATGCAGTTTTAAGGAGTAATGCGGAACAAGTGGCAGATTTTTAGTGGGACAAACTTAATGATCTACCCCTCTTGACAGAAACTTACACAAGAGAGAAACTAAATATTAGGTTGTAAAAGACTACTATTCCCACAGCCCCGCTCTTTTCCCTCTGCTATGCACCGCTGAAATGACATGAAAACCGACCGAGAGGGAGTTGACTCGGAGGGGGACAATACACGTAACATGACATTGTTCCACCCAACTCGCGGACATTGGCAGTGGGGACACACGATGGAACTGATAGGTGGCATGACACGAGGAAATAGTATTAACGGCTCAAAGTTGGGCGGAAAAGTTTAATCTGGAAAAAGTTCCGTCACTTTCTACTGGTGCTACAACTGCTAATACTAGTACTACCAGTACTACTGCTGCACAACACAACTCTTCGAGGAAAGTTCCTCCACTTGTCCCAATAGAGTTCCCTATCTGTCCTCTCGCGGCACTTCACTGATCCACTGTCCAATAACGTTAGAACCCCCAAACAGCGAATCTTTTCAGGTCTTTTGAGACGCTAAAATGAAATTCGCAATGTCTTCGGATTTGAGCACACGCGAAGGGACGCTTGCTCTGAGATGAACGCGAGCGGGCACCTACAAATAAACAAAATAAATACATTTGCGTGTATTATTCCACCCCCACAATCATGTACGTACATATGCCCAGGCGTATGAGCATGAACCTTTGCTCTGAGATGAACGCGAGCGGGCACCTACAAATAAACAAAATAAATACATTTGCGTGTATTATTCCACCCCCACAATCATGTACGTACATATGCCCACGTGTATGAGCAAGAAACAATACCGTTTCCGCGTGCACAAAGAAATAAACGCATATATACACACTCCTGGTTGGGCTGTAGGAAGAGCTATGGATAAAGTAAAAACACATTTTGAATTTTTCCGCCCACATTCTATCTCCCAGATGAATGGTATAGGAAGTAATAATCAACCTCTATGGATCCTTGGGAACACTCTGTGTCAGGCAGAGGAAAAGTTCACATATGTTTGGGATAAGTTTTTCTGGATAAATATAGTCTTCTCACATTCAGCCGGGGATTGGAGCTAATTAAATTGACAAAATCTCATCACACTTTCGGAAAGTACAACTATTTGCTACCGTATATATCATTATTAGGGTTCAATAATAGAAATAGGTGGAGTGGTTGGAGAGAGTCACGCAGAAGACAGATCTCTGTTTGCATTCCTAACCCCATCCGCATCCCAAAATTCGAGACTGGAGAATCGAAGAAAAATTATAGTTCCAACATCCCATGAGCTTCAATTCACATAGAGAATGATATGAGCACAGTGAAATAAAGGGAAAGGGAAATCTGTGCACTATATTCCAATTTATCCCACCCTCAGATCTGTATGTACTGGGAGGGTGGATGAAGCCCGGTTGAATTTACCACTGATTTTCATAACAAAATCAAAGGAAAGTATTTCGCTGTCATCAGCTCCCACCAAAGGACAACACAGAGAGTGGGTTACATAGGCTCAACGTCATAGCCAGATGATGACAGGAACGACGATTGACGCATGACCGCACAGTCTCATGTCCATGATTATATGTTGTGCAATGAAGGCTTCTACTGACGAGTCCTCATTTCCGCACTGACGACTCCCGCCGCAGCACATAGGCTCCATAGCAGTATTGTTCTCCCCCATGGAATCCATGATTCGAATCACCGGTGCATTGGATACGATTCCGACTGTGAGGGTATGAGAAGGAGGAGGTGGAGAAGAAATTGGCAGAGGATTCCAAAGGGTTTCACTCTCGTAAAATCCAGACCCATGTATTACTTGCTGTGGGGGAGCAGTTTGTTTGGGAGGGACATGACTTGAATTTCTAAAGCTCTGCACTGGGCCGTACTTTGAGTGAGTTCTTATGAGGTAGTCTCTTCTGACGCTAAGCCAACCTGGAGGAGGAATCCACGGATCACCTCAGGGTCTTATCATTGCCCCCTGAGTCAGCCCATTAGTTTCAATAGACGGCATGATACGATCCCGTCTTATTGTTTAGTCATAATGAAAGGTTACTGCACGGTTATTTTCATCTGGGGAGCCCTAATAGCAGGAATGACGTAAGATGTGTGGGCTACGAGGACACTTATTTTAGTAGCGGAGCTTCTGTTCTAGTTTCCGGGGTGCAATAGTGGATATGAAACAACATGGGGTTTTCTCTGACACAGTGCAGAGTGCAGTGCTGGAAGTTCCTGAGAACATGGAGGAAAGGCTAGTCTGTGTGTGTACGTGCGTTAGTATGTGCTTGCGAGGGAGTGTTTATGTGTGTATGTATATGTATGTGTGTGTGTGTGTGTGTGTGTGTATGTGTGGAGGATGTCGTCGGAAATCCTACAGTGGGCGCGAGAACCGGGGAAGTTGATAGGAAACTATATCCAGTGCACGCAAGCACCTGGCCATGAAAAGCGCGAACATTTGGGATTCATGACGGGAGCGGCGGGAGTGAATTTGCAACTTTTCCATCAGGACGAATGAATAATAATTTTATTTGCGTGGAGCTGAGACATGCGTGCAAAGATATGAGCTCCTCCGGGATTCCAATCCACATAACTTATTCCGCTGGATTGTATTAGTGCAGACGGTGAGTCTCATATATGCTTACGCACACACAGATCGTCAAATGACGACAAACACAGAAACCTGCCCAGAACTTTAGGTCAGCAGTATTGTGAGCTGTGTTTCAACGGCTTGCATTTTTGCAGCGTAATATGGAAACTATGAATGTCACCCTGGTTGGGCTGTAAAGTTGTTAGAACTGTCTCCGCGAGCTCCTCCGCACGCTTTTTTTTGAAACTTTTCCCCAGTTTCTCCGCCAGACAACTATTGCCGCGGGAGGTAGGGAAGTTCATCCTGTGTTCCAGCTCTGCAGCAAAGTCAGCCAGACGTATAACACGAGCTGTGAGAAGTTTTCCTTTTGTCTAGTATACTATGATATGATAATAAAAATAATAATAATGGCTGCCCACGGTTTACAAGGCCACGTATATTACAGATCCTATAAAAATAGGACTTTTCGAAATGGACCACGCCTGTATGTACTGTGAAATGAAAAAAAAGAACTTATTGCCAAGAACATCCTTGGTCCTCGTAATGGCTGAAGTTGTTGTACATATAATGAGGTCAACAGGCGGCAGTGGGGATTGAGACAACTCTGCGTGCATGTGACAATGTCTGACAAGATCTGGGATTGAGTGTGTGTGTGGAGATGTATGTATGTATGTGACCCGCGATTTTGGTGTGTGTGTGTGTGTGTGTGTGTGTGCGTTACTGCGTGTGGCAACTTTAAATGTGTGGCTGTGTTTGTGCAGCTTTGTATAAGCGGATAGCGGATCTGACTTTGTGTGGGCTTAGAAAATTCAAAAATATTCATTGGACATGTCAGAGCGAATCTACCGAAGCCTGCCCCGCTCCTATGCTCCCCCACTAACGAGCTTTTTCCTCTGTACAGGTCGTCGGTAAACAGCCGTAACGGGAATACTGGGGCAGGAGAAACAGGAGAAAATTCGAGGAGAGGTCCGGAGCAACGTATAATTTACCGAGCTCGCTGGTAAACTGGAACCCATTATTACCGCAGCTCCCACGGTGACGCACATCCACATCGTACATGACGACGACGGGGTTGTGTAGTGCAGGTAATGGCTGGACCTGATTGGGGACGACTATGGTGAAACAAGACTGTATATACATGGGAGAGTGTGTACGTGTCCCTTGTCGAAATCTTCAGTAAATTATTACCCTGTGGCCACAGAAGGCCCTCGCCCTCATTGGATACAGTAAGCATATGGAGCTGTTCATGGACCTTGGTCGGTCAACCAACTACGGGACTGGCATTCAAGTCTGTACAGTGAATGACTTCATATATTAGAGGGTGGACTGGGAAAGTTGGGATAACCTGAAAACACATGTAGATATGTCAAGCTACTTCGGAAGTGTGTTTGTGTGCACGTGTAGGCATACCAGTCTGCCTGTGTATTTATATGTATAGGGAAGTACTAATATGAGCATGTCAGGAATGGAGTTGATTTCCCCGTTTCTACGACAGGACGACTGTAGCAGCGACGGATGAAAACATACCACCTCATTTCCCCTGTCCAAGTCTCCGATCCCATGTACGACCTGTTATCCAAGCACTCTGGCAATTCCCAACGGTTGTTCCCCTCCTCACTAACAATCTGTAATGTGCACGAAGGAGCGGTGTACAAAAGAGTGTGGAGAAATTAAATGGAGGTCTTTTGTGTGTGAGTGTGCCTCCGTCTGTTGGTGTACGGACGAGTATGTGTATATATTACGTGTGAGTCGGAAAGTGGGTGAGTGAGAGCGTGTTACAATTTTCCATGATATGTACAAAGGCACGTTTACCCCGTGAACACACACACATATATACACATTCCCGTAACGATCTCACCCGGTACTCCCCAGTGGGACGTATGAAGAGACGGGCAGACAATGACATGATTTCCCCCCCCCCCTTCCCCATTTATGACCCTGCCCGCTCGAGCCAATTTCCCCTGATCGGTTGTACAACTCTGGAAGTAATTCAACATTCATCATTGCCATCGTCACCGGGAAGATGATGATCATCATTATCACCGTAGGAGTGAAATCCATTTAAATCATGCCCCACCCAGTCTCCATCTACAGCACTCTTTCCCGAATCCAAGTCCAATCTCTTGGTGTATATTTTACCGCCCTTTGGGGCAGAGGACAAATAAAATTTGATGGAATATTACACACATATACATGTACATAAATATACATAACACTTACGGATAGTGATAATATGAGTGTCACAGCGCTTGGCCAATTTTTCACCCGAAATCCTCCTCTACGTGTTGAGGATCTATATAAAAAATGTATGAACATACATGTATAAATGCATGTGTAGCCCTCTGATTTGTATATCAAACCAATATATATCATTTTGAAATTGAATCTCGATATATACTGTACACTAAAAACACAAATATGTACATAGTATCCTACATCGTAGCTACCTTCGTGAATTCCCTCTATATTGTCCCTCTATATAGTATAATGATAATAATAATAATAATAATAATACTAATAATATTGATAAGAATCAAAGTATCTATTATAGATTTAAATGTAACGTATTTTTGTGACTTCCCCACCATAGTGAATCCTAAAAAATGTGCGGTGGTTGTAGGAATGTGATTATTGTGAGGATATATTCTACATGCATATACGTGTTATGGAAAGAGTCGGGGTACGAGTTGTAGGAGCAAACATAAACCCTGGGATGATGTGTCATTTAATAAAACATGTATGAAGGACCCTTTGAACATGGCCATCCTCATCACCACAATAATGCCTTTTCAATTTCCTCCTGTCAACCAGAATGGTTCGTGGAGTGGAGGGAAAATAAATATATAGATTTTCCTTTACCACCAGCTGCATGGTAGTTTTCACAGGCCATTCCAGGAGCAGTATCAGCAGCAGCAGCAACAACAACAACAGCAACAACGAAGGCGACAGAAAAAGAAAGAAGGGCTTCGGGACGGTCTGACCCCGTTCCGAAGTTGGTCGGAGGAAAAATTCAATTTGCGCTGTCCAAGTGGGCCCGCCCATGTAGAAAAACTTTGCTGGTTTATTTAGGTATGTGGGTGTGTGTGTGAATGAGTTGGTATATGTGTATGTGAATGACGATGGGGTGTGGCAACATGCGTTCAGTGGAAGTTCATGGAGTGGTGCGGGTTCACTTCAAGGAGCAAAACTGTGCTATTGTCACGGTTCGCAAGATCTGCAGTCTGCCTGTCATCGTGGACAGACATCCTATTCTTCGGACAGGACTTGCAATTATTATAGCAGCCTTCAATATGCTCCATATAGAAGTTTTTTCCCACAGTGCAGTGGCGGCAAAAGTACAAGAGAGGACTGTAAACTTACTGTAGAATTTTCCCAATGGATTCCCACAGCGATTTCACATTTCCAGCCTCATGTGAACCTGAACGGTAAATATTGCTTTTCTATCACAATAGAAGGTAAGTCTTCAAAATTACGGCGTAGACGAAAGGATGGGGTCGGACACATGGAACTTTTTAGGCGGTGGAACAAATACCGACGACATGGACATTGAAGGTATGTACTTCTCACCCGCCCCTGCTGATTCAGCTGACTGGAGTTGAAAGGCAGTACCGGAACACATCGTGACGAAGTGCTGTGTCCGCCGACACACTGCTAAAACTGTGTCACCGCCATCCTAGAGCACTGGGTGAGTAGGAAATGCGAATTTATGCTTGAGATGTTCATCGGACTCCAGAAAGTGTGAGTTGGGCATGCCTGTGGAATTGCATAATAAAATGCAACGAGAAAACAATTGAACATGAACAATTCCTAACCACGTTAAATTGACCATCAGAGTGTAGTTACCCTTTCATTCTTTAATGCTGAACCATCAAAATACTATTAAATAATCTTACCGGTCAATAAATTCTCAATGTTAGTTCATTATCACAGTGTTTTAAGGGGAAGAAGGATGTCGAGCGAAAGGTAAGGCTGAGCTAG
>WJFA01003374.1:0-13058 GCA_009870155.1 Pseudobourletiella spinata | reverse complement strand
GGCGAATCGTACACACGTTAGAGATATGGTCTATGTACAACAAATTGATGGGTTTCAGTTGAAAAGTTTACAATATCCAAAATGTACACACACTCGTTTGAGAGGAGCCACTCAAACAAGTTGACTATACTTTAACATGGACATGGGATGGCGTATGTTGGTGTGGTTAAGCACACTGACACACGCATGCACTCACACACACACACACGGGCGCGCTTCTCTTCAAACAATAAATCAAAGCCTAGTTTCCTATTTGTTTTTCACGTTGAGAAAAATGGTTTCACCGCGAAGAAAATCCTCATGCTTCATCCTCTCCACCCTCCTTGATAGTGTGAATAGCCTAAATATTTCCTCCTGTCCAAAATTGTTTTAAAGATAGACTTTTCCTTCCCTTGTAAATAAACTCGTCAGTATATTTAAGTCGCGGGCGGGTTGTGAACAGGATTGATCCAACGAGTATGAACGTTCACGTTTCCCAATCTTGTCATCGTCACACTCATGTCTATACGTAGGGGCTCGGAGCATGGATGTGTGCATGTACGTGCGTGTGCCCCCGCGGCCGTAATGGGAACGGAAATGAAGGAATTTTAGGGAGGGGGATAGAGTGGCCCCGACCGGGTCGATACGAAACAGACATCCATGAGACAAAGTATTATAGGATTGTGGTTAGGAAGGCGGATGAAAAGTTTTTAGGATTTCGTAATGTTCCGCACTATCCTGTGTAGTACCAGTGTATGGGCTGGCCTTCCTCTCTGCCGCTCCTTACCCTACCGTCAGCCTCTCTGCAGTCCTCCTGGCTCTGACAGACGGCCTTCTCTCTGCTAACTTATACCGTACTTCAACCGGATATCCAGTGTCCGCTTTTCACAAAGTCAACTCAGACTTTTTTGCTCACATTTAAGCCTTTCCATGGTAACTATACGCTCGACATAGTCCTCACTCACTCGCTCCGTCTGAGCTGCTCCCCAGTTTCTCAGGACGCATTCTATATCCGTATATATATATATATATATATAGTTTTTCAAAACTTTATTCAATCCCTGAGAAGTGAATGGAGGCAAGATCCCACCAGGGATGGAGATGTAGCCTCAAAACTAACTATAATAATAATAATGATCCTAGTAGCTTTGCTTTTGCAACTATAGAGACTCTCTGCTCGTTTCTGAAAGGGCACGCTGATGATGTGCCACAATATGCTCATCTAACTCCCATCCACACCCCGTAGTGGTCCATGCCGTTGCTGCTAGTCCCTCGCACAAAAGTTGGTTTGATAAAAAATTTAGAAGGAAAACCTGGGGACCATAAAGTTGGCTACGTAGTATCACATTCACACATGTGTGAGCATTTTCCAAGACTGTGTTCACGAAATGTCTAGAGCTGAACTTCAGCATGCCTTGAGTGGCTGCCACTAAAAAGGATAGGTGAAGTGGTAGACTTCTACTAGTACAACAGCGTAGCTTAGATTTTTGAATATGATTATATGAGTGGATTCCCAGGGTTCTGAAGTACGTTGTATAGTAGAGTGTGTGTGTGTGTGTGTATGTGCGTGTTTTGTGTATCTGGAGACGATTGGAAGAGGTGCATCTTTTATTTATGAGATTCTGGCGGTTACAAAAGAGCTCTAGTTGCTCGTATTCTTGGTCGTCGTCAAAAACTTTTAGACTCCGGCCAAAGTGAACATTATGATGATGACGATGATGATGGTGATGGTTGTGGTGGCTGAATAAAAGTCACCATGGCGGCGGCGGCAGTACACCCTCTTCTCCTTCTTCTCCTCCTCCTCCGCTCCAATTTCTTCCTGACTCCATACAACTTCTCAGCCATTTCCCCACCCGACGTATACATACCCTTATTTAAGATGCATTATGTAGACCATCCTCGCCCTTGTGTGAGATATGACGGGTATTTTCTGAGGGTACGATACACATGCAATGTACATACCCACATCAGCACTGACTGAGAGTTTGCGGAGAAATTTTGAGAGAAGAAATAGCGGAAGACGATGTATAGAGGAAGGAGAGGAGAAGGAGGTAACTCTGCGGGAATATTGTACGGCATCAGCCGTCGCTTGACTCCCTTTACATTACAAAATAAGAGTATAATGTAAGGGACATGAGTGTGCGTCCGCATGTGTGTGTGTGTGTATACATAGTGGCAAGTGAAGCTAAAGACACAGCCCGTGATGGCTCGCTCCCACTTGAACATTTCGCCTCGAATTCTATCACCACATCTGACACCTCATTAATTTGAGCTGACATTTTGAAAGCTTCTTGTGGCAATTCTGAATCTCTCCAGAGATGCATCTACTTAAAAGCTTTGAACTCGTGAACGTAATACCATTATGACCTCGCACACACTACTCTGCCCGGGTTTCCCCACATAGTGAAGTACAGTAGCAGCTCACCCACTACCTATGGCTCGTAGTTAGCTCACATACCACGGCGCATACCATCATAGTGAAGCCACCCACTTTGGAACTACGTAGAAATCTGCCAATAAGGGTCCCATTCCGTCTTGACTCTCCTTTATCCGTGTACTCCCTCGTTATTTTCCTAGTGGCTCAAGGCGTTGAATATTTCGGAATTACTGGGAAAATGTAAACAGCTCCTTTTTAGTGAGAGGATGCAGGCGGCGGAATCCCACACAGGCGCGTCCCAATAATTCTCCGGCTAAATGGCCGTATTAAACTCTCAAGGGAAGCTGCTGCGCCATTGTGTTAATCCAAAAGGGTTTTGACCGATTCGTCCCTACCAAAAGTCCTGTTGATTTTTCCGATTTGAATCCAATACATGGTTAATGTGTGCATAAGGACAACATGGACGGGTGGACAATGTGTGCAGTCCAACTTGTTAACTTTAGTAATCGCCTGCAAAAAGGCCAAATACATATATTTATGTGTAGTATAGAGTAACCTGCCTTTGCTCCAATGTGACATGCCCAAATAAGAATAGGAGCAGTGAAGCAACCACGCGGGTTAGCCGTCTGCGTTTGCGTCCGCGTCCCTTCTATTATGGGATATTTTTACTCAAGCAGAACGAACGAAAGGAACCAGACCCTTGACGACGATGTCGACAAAACAACGACGGACGGATCAACGATACTAAAGAAAAGGTAGGCAGCTAGGTTTAGGCAGTCTAGGCAGTAAGAGAGTATATGGACGAATAGCACCAAGTTATGACCGCATGAGACCAAGGAGACTTCTTCATCCACTAAATGCCGTTTTGTCTCCTACCCTGCACCCCGCACGCATATCGAAACTGAGGTGTACACATATTCTCCCTCGTCAAAATCCTACAAGCTGCCTGTAAGGGCACAATAAGGGAAGTTTCACACAGGATAAAACCCACCGCAGTCAATGTCAATAGCCCCGGACCCGAAATCTACTTTTATTTTGTATATATTATCCTTGTCGTCGTCCCGTTCATCCGCCTCCCTCTCAGAGTCATTCAGCTGCATATATATATATATGACCATCCCGTCACCAAATCCATCCGCTTATTTTCACTTGCTCAATGCACACAAGCAAGGCACTGTCAGACTGTCCCATCCTTTCCGAGTAGTAGTAATAGTAATAATAGCAATAATAAGAGCAAAAAGGAGTATACCACTGCAGTGTACCACCCTCAGTATACAGATAGACTTTACGACTTTAATAACCTAGGAATATACACAGGGACCGTATTTAGGAACCGAGTCATTGGTCCTATAACAAACTTCTCCGCATACACAGATTTCTAATATCATTATAATAACTATTAGGATTTAGAAATTAGTATAATGACCAAGGTCTCAATCTGTCAAACAGAACTCCCCAGTCAGGTCGACTCTAGCTGTTTGAATTAGTACAATAAACCTGGTTTCCATGGCTGCTGGGGTAGTAAACACGGGGTAGGATAATAATAATAATGCGCCATTTCTCCAGCCAACGCAGAGGTTGTCTGAGCCTATCCTGACTGCATCTAACGGGGCGAGCTGGAAACCTGAAGACAGTGGAAGGCCTGAGCTTAAGTTCCCTTTACTCTGTCCCCTTTTTTAATCATAAATCCCACAGGCACTTAATTATTTCTTGATTTTACAACTGCTATTACATAACCCTTTTGTTTAAGCCCAGGGGTGAGGAGGAATATTCAGACTTCGGCTGTACTACTCTAGCCTACTGCTACCCCTTGAGTCTGTGGAAGACAGTAAATGTATGGTTGTAATTACAAGTGTAGTAAATAATTTTTAAATTTTCAACTCATCATCATCCTCATATGACTATCATACTAAGAGTCTCCTTAGCACCTTTCCCTCTCGTTACAATGCATGATAACGGCGGAGGTGCGGAGCGTCGTACCGTATGCATGGGATTTGAAAAGAAGAAAAGTATTATTCAAGAGGTTACCAAGAAAAAAATTAATTAATATGAGTTTAATTCTCGTAAATTTGAGGTTACACACAAGCTTAGAGGGGGAGCTGGACGTGTAGTATTGTGCGGTGCATGCGCAATGAATATATCATGTATTCAGCTGGTCATTAGGAGCTTGAATGTCTTGTGCTACCCCATGACCTTGTTGCCGATGAGGTGCTGTTACAACGGGCTTCCCATATTTACGCCATTGAAAATGACGCTTAAAAGATGCTAGAGTTAATTATTAAGTTAATTTAGTCTTAGAATAATTTCCTCGGTCATTCAGAAGTAGTGGTGTTTAAGTTGAACACCTCGACACTCAAATCCGTATGAAATTGACACTTGATGTGAGGGGAAGGGTTAAAGATTTAGCTTGAATGTTTTTAAAATGTGACTGATGGTTGGTAGCAAATCCCATATAGGGAGGGACGTACACTATTAATTTCAAAAAGTGGGGGTGAATTGCACATTGTGACACCATTTTGGACGTCTCAGTATTACTCGTGCGTCAGAACAGATTGTCCACTAGCCTGTTTGGTCTAGCAAGCGGCCGTGCCGAGGGAAATTGGGACAGTGGAATAAAGTATTGATTACATGAATAATTGGAGGACTGGAGGAGGTGGTCGTCGTTGCGGTAGACCGCCCGCCTTCCTTTCCCTCCTATATTAAGTTGTCAGTGTGAGTAAGTGAGAGTCGACGACGAGTACCACTGTTCCTGTCTTGCAAAAATGTACAATTTTTTCCCTCTCTCCACCACCCTCCCCCAATCGATTTCCCATCCTAGGATGGAATTTGTAGGAAGCAACAAATGGGACAGTTGGAACGGTCGGGCCGGCGGGGGAACAAGTGTGCTCTTGATTAGTGTAAAAGGGATGACCAAAGTGGCAATAATCCCGAGTTTTAAGATGCCAATAACTCTACTGGTCCGCCGAGTGCTACAGCGAGGCGAAATCGATAATGATTATTATTATCATCTGCACTTTTATGTTTTGAGAAACACACATTTGCTCAGCAGTTAATTCCTTCCTTAATGGGCACTGAATTCTTCCCCGCCTCGTCTTTCCGGTCCCCGTCCTAGTCGTATGTATTTCTTCGGGACACAACCATGTGGACCAGTTAGTTGAGCATCCCAAGGTGCAAGGTAATTCCCTGTCAGAGGAACGAGTGCGGGGTCGGTGAGGATGGAAGTATATAGTTGTTGAGGAAATAATAAATAGTGGGGCTGACTGAGGTTGAAAAGTCACTTGTGTGACACATTCGCCATATTTGCATCTTAATGGGTAAAGGGCAACGATAAATGTTGGTGATTATCAGTAGTGTGGAGGGGGATGATGATGGTGACGGCGTTGACGGCCCGAACATACATACGGGCAGGGGCTTTGAAACAAAGTCAAAATACATTCCAATCACACACAGTAACACGTATGCACACAAGTACACGTCCACACATTGCCATCAAGTTTACTTCAAGTATTTCATGTTGCTAAGGAAGGGGCACGCACTCACGTACCAAGACATGTGGAGCGACGGAGATAGAAGAGGATTCCTATAACAACTTAATAGGAAACAAATACAGGGACAATCCAGTTTTTCAATTGTGGAAAACACGTATCGCTCTTCACGACAGAAATTACTTCTTTAATTGCCGCATTAAATGTAATGGCCGCAGTTCTCTTTCTCCCTTTGTCGTATAGTCGTTTCTCTCTCTAAAGTCATCATCATCATCATCACCCACAGCCAGAAACATAACAAGAGGGCAGTGTGGAAGTTGCCAACGACGGAGACGACCAGAATGATGGTATAAAGGAGAGGACGAGTGAGATACAACAAGAAGGACAACAATCAGGACGACAATATGAACAAGACGAGGAACAACCATATAAATATCCCACCTTCTCCTCCCCACCCCATCCCATCGTCGAGTGAACAAACTAAGTACAACAAGTGCCATCAAGGAGATTGGCTACGTTTTTATTGTCAATCCATCCGTCCAAGGAAAAATTAAGATAAAATTTACAAATTTTTATTCTCCATCAATAGTTGTTACCCAACGGCTCGATGGGGGATTATGGCAGCAGTAGTAAGAAACCCTTTCCGGCACGCAGTGTCCCACCCTCTGACTGACACTAATTATTCCAAGCGCTGATTTAGCAGTGACTCTAACTAAATGTTCTCTCAATACAAAAGAATATAAAACATGAACTTTGAGCTTTATATTGAATGACTGTGGATATTTTTCAGAATTTTCTCATCATTTTGTGAGAAATGCCGCTACTACTAGTTCTGTTTCTGGACTCAAAGGTGTTCCAAAAAGAGAACCCGACTGAAAAATCCTATTCTCATTTCCTTATCGGAAAACAAGGGCAGTCAAGGCTTTTAACATCACTTTGTTCCCTGTCCAAATAGATGCACACACCGGCGCTTTCCTACACCCAAGCACAAACACACACACACACACACACACAAGCATATAAATGCGGGGAAGGAAGAGCTGTGAGAGGCGCTTGGAAGTTGGCAGTTTTATTGCCCCTCTTTCACACGTTAATTTATATACGTGCACACTGACAGCCCTGCCATGTTTATAGAGCTGTACTTAAGAATACGGAATGAGAGTCATTCCATTGTTGTCGTTGTTGTGCCGTCTGCTCCTGCTCTTTCCACTGTCCCCACGGAGGTAGCAAGAGGGTAGGCTTGTTTAAATGGCTTCACCTGAGACAATATTCCTGTTACTGCGTTGAACCTGCTTATAGAGGGAGAGTGTGTGTATTTTTGTATTTACGGTTTCTCCAATAACTTTGCACATCCAGAATACAACAGGTTCAGAGCTTCAGACCCATGAAAAGTGTTATAAAAAGTCGCGTGTTCCTATGAGAACGAGCTAGATGGACATGCTCCGTGGGCAGAAAAATCAGCAAACTGGTAGTACTAAATGGAAATTCTGTGAAGTGAGCAGGAGGACACATATAATTTGCTGACTTTGAGAGGAAACCACTTTAGTTATACGGCGGTAGGATTATGAAGATGGGAGAAGCGATAGCACATATAGGAGAAAACCTTCAAACACGCGTGCATCATCCACATACACGGGCGCACATTTGCACTTGCATCGGAGATATTTTTCTCCATAGTTACAAAGCTGAACGTTTAGAGGTAATCAACACACGCCCATGGATATGATCATTCCTTACGGTTACAAGTTCTGGAAGGTGGAGGAAAAGAAGAAGAAAAAATGAAACAAGTTCTTCCTCTTACATAGCAGTAGCAGCCGTACTGGTATAGAGCATCCTCACCGCACAATCATTCTTGGTGAAGCTCATTAGTTCAGTTGTGAGAGAAGAATCAGTTCAGTGTATTAATTGCACCGTAGACGTTCTACACGCTATTCTACTGTACACAGAGTGAATCCACCAAACTTGTTTCTCCATCGTCTCAGTTGATCATGTCACTCAACCCTGTTTAAAGTCCTTTACTAACTTGCTCCGTCATACACATGGAGAACACAAAGGTTTACCCGAGCACACATACACAGAAACATGGTCTAGTATACACGCCATATGCAGATAACTCCGTTTCTCCATACTTGCCGCATATGATGGTTTGTGGAAAGAGCCGGATCTTCTTGCAGAATCCTGCAACCGATACTTTACTTACCAAACAACATTATTAACTTTATTCGCACACTTTGTAACTAACCGTGAAATGTCTAGAGAGGCCGCGCGGGAGTTGGAACGAAATTCTGTTGGGTCAGAAAATCCGTGTGTGAATAAATGTGGGAACACGTTTGTTGTGTAGTATATATCTGCATACATTCAAACACGCACTTGTCCTTTACACATGTGAGCTTCCAGCATAGGTAAATTTATACGTTTCAAATGTATGCATGCAAAAATTGCCCTTTTTGTAACGTGGGCCAACAACGACTACGATGGCAGTCACGGGTTAAACTACACGGTTTGTACATATTGCTTACACATTGTGTATGGAGCGGGAAGGGAAATGTTATGGAATGGCAGTATAATCTGTCAGCTCGCTATTGAGTAAATTAATTGCCGTATTTATTACACATAATGTAAGGCAAGGCCGGCTGCCGGTTCCGGTTTAACAGATAAATCTTTATGTTGAAGGATGCAGCAGTTTATCATTTGATGATTATGCTCCGAATGTTCGTACAGGCTGCAGACCTGGTCCGCTTGCGTAACGTGCGTGTGTATGTTTTTACATATAAGTGTGAGCTTGTGTGTGTGTGGAAACGATCGGCGCGTACAGTTACAAATCCATGGCGTTTAGTTATAAATTCTGAGCGGAGAGTACCGCTAAAGAGTTATGTTGTATGATGCATGGCTCTTACTCCTATAATTTTTTCCTCGTACACAAACAATTTAGCATGTGAATCCGTCCCAGCTCCACTTGCATAACTGCGACAGGTCCCCCCCCATGGGCAGACTATCACTAGTTCATCTCTTCTCTACAATGCATTGGTAAAGTCTAGTTTGTTGGCCAAACGAAATAATTCCATTCATGCATGAAATCTTTTGGTCATTAAAACCTCTCCGTACGCAAGATTGACTAAAAGTTTAACGGAGGAGTTTTACCCCAAGGAAGCACCAAGCACATCGTACATGTGGAGTATCTTTTCAGAGTTAGCCAGTCCCGTCTCTTTGGTGGCGGAGACCGGCCTGCCATCTTGTAGAAGGCGCGAGGAAAACGGTGAAGGCCTGTATAGGTTTTAGCCGTATGTACGTGGATTGTGAGGAGATGAGGTGCAAAGCTGTTGTGTGCGAGTGGCGTATAGTGTTAGCAGTGGTAGTGGTAGTAGCAGGAGCGGAGAGGTTGTAGGACGAGACGTGTAAGCCGTCCATGAGTAAATGGTAGATAATGGGATGTTTCAGGATTGGAGGTTGTCAGAAATAAACCTGAAAGCCCAGCCTTAATCCCGCCTTCGCTCAGGTGTACCCAGATGATCTATGATGACGTGAGGCCTCCCACATGTGTATAAAAAATTAAACACCTGCTGCACAGCCCAATCTACATCCAATCGTACATACGGGTCACGTATGTATACTAATGCTCTTCCTCATACACATGTAGACACACATACATTCGACCATTGTATGTAGCCGCAGCCGAATCCTTCCAAACGCACACACAGGTATACTACGCACTCTCGGATATAATCCTCTCGGCTTCTAATCTACAAAACTTTTACTTGTTTCGTTTTGCCTTTGATTGTTGAGGAGATGAAACCACTGATGATGATGATGATGTTGATGATACGTCTTTTCGTCTGATTGTTCGCAGCTTGGCCAGCCATTCCTTCTTCCACCGTCCTCCTCATATACAGCCTAAGGATGAGAGCGAAAAGATGACGGCGAAGATGGGATGTGGAGTTTTCCCCTTTCTCTCTCTCTCCCTGCCTTTTGTCCAGGTGGAATGCTCCTCTAATCAACTGTCAACCTGCTCCTGAAATATTGTCCTCTCCCGCACTCCTTTAGAAAAGCCACCACCACTACTAACATAAGCATTCTCTCCAGCAACCGACCTGAATACATCTCAACGAGTTTCTCATCATGTACACAGACCAGAACTTTGTCGACTGAGGCCAGAAAAGATTATGCGGCACAACACGGCAGTAGATCTCTGCTCAAATATGGGGCTATTGTGTAAGGCATTGGGGAAAACTGGACAAATTTGACAATTTTTATTTGTAATCTTGTTCTTCTTGCCTCCTTCTTGCGTTCCCAATGTCCATGTTGGCGCGAGATGATAATTTTGAAAAGATTTGCACAGGATGTCCTCCACGGAGTGGTACCCTACATTTTCCATGTAAGCTTCTAAGCAGGAGAAATTGTCGAGTAAATGGATTTAAGTGACAGTGGGATAGTGAAGGTAATCATCTCAGTTGCGGAGAGGTGATCCTAATTTAAGTGCTCAAAAATATTGATCCTTCCCAAGAGTTGAGTGTACTGAGAGGGTTTTGGCGAATGGAGACCCTCTGTGATATTATTGAGTGGAAATGTCCTCCCTATATTATCACCATGTTCATTGAGCCGAACGTTGGTGGTGTATAGAGGCGGTTGAGAATCATGAGCTGATTCGCCATGGTGAGCTCCCTCTGAAATTGATAATGGATGAGCCTGGCTTGGACAGCTCATTGGAACAGATTCTTAACGTAACTCTTCCCCAATCACTCGTCGTCCGTCTCCCTTTGTGTTCTTAACGTCTGATATCAGTTCTGGTCTGCACTCACAGACACACGCACACACACACAAGCTTCCTCACAAGATCCACAGTGAAGATATCTCAATGCCTTTTGATTCTCAGCCCAATGGAGCACTGTAGGATGAAGGATGACTTGGGGATGATTTTGTATTATATATACATCAAATAATGGCTACCTACTTGCACAGAGAGGAAGACGTAATTTGAAAGAGGATGAGCTCGTTGTATTATGAGAGTGGATGGAGGAGGGGTATCATTGATTGATAATAACAAGAGCAACAATGAATGAAGAAATTTCTGACTATGTGGGAAGTCGGCAATTACATAATGATGCGAACCGGGGAACCTGTCAATGCCCCAATGGAAGATCTTATTTTACATCCTGTCATTCCCAGCCACGCACGTACGCTACCAATACCCTGCTTGCCAATCAAATTACCAATTTTACGCACACGCACACACAGCCTCTCACCATTCACTAGCTCAAACACCATGGACATACCCAAACACTCCTACCGACCCTCAACACAAGTGCACACATCCAACATGACTCTACGCAAACTGTTTGGGATCACAGCGGCGGGCACGCAATCAACACACATTCCACATACCATACTGCATGAGGGGTACTACCTATTCATTGGTCATTTCTCAAACTCTACAAAAGTGTTATAAAATATATTGTTTCCACACACCAATACTGACAGCTTGCACCCATGAGCCAAAGTGCACAATGCACCCAGACATCCCAAGTGTTTCTTAAGCAACATTGTGTTGCATCACATCCCACTAGTACTACAGAGAAGCGCACATGGGATGGCCAATCATACGGTTCAGCTGGCTGTATCCGCACAATACTAACTGAACCCAGAACCTAATAGGACTCTTTGCACGGCTGAGAGCGTGCTAAGAGACACAAGTGCACAGATGCAGCGGATCCCCTCAACAGTCTGTGCTTATAATATCAGATAGGACCGACGGAGATCTCAAATCCGTTAGATTTGAACCCTCCTTGGAGATTCCACGACTGACTTCATTGTTTTCCTTCGTGTGCACGATTATGAACTGATCACGTTGTGCGGGATTCCAGTTCCGACTCGCACCTTCCTTAAGTGCACAACTTTTAGTGACTACTTGTACCACGAGCACACGACAGCCCTGTCGATATTCTCATCCCTTATTTTCCTTCACCATTCCCCCCCCCTCTCCATCTCACTTTATCAGCACAACCCTTCCTGTCTTGTTGGAATTCGTTTAAGATGTTCGTCGTCGTCGAATACATGCACAGAGCCGTGGCTTTCCCTCCCTCCGACATATCCGTACAGTGCGTACATGTACATGGATGAACTCGAGCAAGAAGTCTTTACGCCGAGTCTCATCCACCAAATTTCAGGCACTCTCAAGAGAGAGAGAGAGAGCGAGGGAGAGGAATATGGCAAGCAAGTTGGAGGAAAAGTAAGGAAGGAAGCAAGTGAATTAGGATTCAAATTTATTGCTTTGCAATACCTCACGATTTTCCATGTTGAAGCCATGAAAAAATAATGAGGAGAGGAGGGAGAGAGAAGGGGAGTACAGAGAGAAACCTTGTTTGGAAAACCGCGTGGTGTGCTACCGGGGGTGTCGGCAAGGTACCTATATACTATGCGGACGGAAAAAACCGATGTCAGTCAGCCAGGACAAGGTCTGGTGCGGTGCATCCGGGGGATTTCGGATGGGCTACAAATAAAGTCGGCTTGAAATAAAAAGAGTAGAACTAAAGAAAGCAATTTGGTGTCCGGAGTCACCTGGAAAGGTTCACATCGTCAGCATTTCCACTAAATTGAAATGCAATTAGGCTGTCATTACTCTGTCCTCCTCCTTCTACCACTCTCTGATACGTGCATATACACAATCACACACACACACACGTCCACATGCACATATGCACACGGACACATAAGCTTCTCCAATTATTGCCATGTTCGAAAGGACTCTGCCAAACGAATGTCGTTTCATTGGCCCTCCGTACTAAGTACATCTGTGGTAGCTGCCGGGGGTGTGTGATTACAGGAGGAGAAGCGGCGTAAAATTTAATCAGTGGTTTTACACGCACGCACATTAGACTGAGAGTCTTGCATGGTTTACACACGGTAACGTCCACATCCCCCATCCACTCCAACAACCATCCATGCTCTAACGACCGTGCCGCATTAGACTCCATACTTTAGCAAGCAACAACAATGGGGGCAGATTCGACTACGTACACACACGCACACACCAAGACACAAATAAGCACACGCATACGCTCACAGCAACCCCAGCCGTAGTAATGGCGTACTGCGTAGGAGTAAGCCGAACAAAACATTGCGACAGCAATCACCCCTTCACGCCATCCAAATTTGTTCGAGCACTAAGAACCCACTTCCTGTATTATCTCTCTCAAAGTCTTTCGTCCGGACGGAGAAAAAAA